>CAUYQG010078309.1:0-29864 GCA_963574415.1 Tarsius wallacei | reverse complement strand
TGATTTTTGAGTTTCCATGTGGACCAAGAAATACACAAAGAAAATGTGCTAAAACCCAATTTTTCTACTTAAAAAAAGGCCAACCACTTCATAAAGGGTGCCTATTCTTTTTATTTCAATTTTCTACAAAAATGTCTCTCTGCTCTCTCAGCAGTATTCTTTGCCCCTTTAAATTTCCAAACTCTGTTCTGAAGCTGTTTTATGATTGTTTTCAAAGACTTCTGGTAAAGTACTGGAGAGAGAGAAAGAGAGAGAGAGAGAGAGAGAGAGAGAGAGAGTGCGTGCACGCGCGCACATACACAAGTGCATTCATGTGTGTTTTTAACAGTAAAAATAAGAAACTACCTTTCCGTTTGGGTTAGAACTGAGATGAAATGAGGAATAGCTGCCACCAAGCAGAAAATGTGCTTTATGTGTGCCAGTTAATTACGACACTTCAGAGGCGCTTCCGAAAGGATAAGGCGAGCTGCATAAATTTAGCTGTAATCCAGGCAGGCAAAACTAATTTGCAGGGGATGGCCTTATCTAGCCGCTGCAGCTTTCTCAGAAAATTAACCTTGGATATTTGGGCCCAATTCAGAAAGTGTTTGATTTTTTTTTTTCCTTTCCCTGCTCAGCATAAGAGAATTTTTGAATTCAATACAATACCTGGCTTTTAAGAGGCACGATGAATGCAGTAGGCAGTTCAGAGTTATTACTGACAAGCAAAAATATATTTTTTATATATACATATAGATGATTGTCCTTCATGCCCAGTGTCCTGCCTTCTTACATGTTCATCAGAGGGTTTATCAGTGTAGGTAGAAGGGGTTTCTCGGATTAAGAGAAGGATGCAACTCATTTTTAATGTACTTAGAAAAATTCATCAAAGTTCATTGCAGAATAAGTCATGCATACTGACTTGTTCATTCCAGTGGAAATGAAGAAATCCCCATAAAAATAGAAGTTTAATGAAGTGTTGGAGCCGAGTCTTGCCTGTCATTGCAATTATCACTGCTTTCGACCCTTCTTTGATCTCCCACCATTAATTAATCTCACACAGCACAGTTGAAAGTTTATCTTATTTTTTTTATTGTGCAATCACTCATTCCATCAACATTTACTGAAGTCAGGTCATTTGCATATGTTTTCTCATTGAATCCTCATGCAGGCCCTGCTTGTATTTCACTAATTTTACTAGTGCAAGAGGCAAAGATTTCATAAGTCAATGTTTCCAATCCATTTTACAGTTTCTGAGAGCAAGGATAGTATGTAAGCAAAGATAGAGCTCAGCTGTTTAGATATAGGATTTCAGAGGTATTTGTTTCCTCAAAAAATTGTCTTAAATATCTTTAGAATACAAATATAACTTGTTCTCATTTTTCCAAATGTTAAATTGCAAGCTGAATTTTGATCAGTCAGCTTTAGTAATAAATTCATAATAAGTCCCCACATGACCATTGATGGTGGCTGTGCTGAACTTTAAAGAAAAAGTTTTTTAAATATCCCATCTACAATGTAATCATAGTTTCACTCATTCAAGCCATAGGAGTTACTTATTTTAAAGCATCCTGAACTCAATTGGCAATAATTGTTCTTGAGGATGTCACAATTAGGCAGAAAGGAACATATTTATAATAATAAAAGAGCCATTTAAAACATAGATTGCACACCGAATCATGAAATGTGAAGTAATGACTCCCATTTGAATCTAAATTTTCCTCCTGCTTGTTCAATCGCCAGGGCTAAATGTTATGGCTATTTATAGTCACACCCTAGGGTAGAAGGGGGAGGGAATTAGATGTCATAAAGAATCATACATAATACATAAAGACTTAAACTATATTTTATGAGAACTGAAAAATTTAAGAAATTCTGGCTGAAATATAGAAGTGTTGTGCCAAGCTAAACTTCCTCAAATACAATAACATTAGTAAAATTTAACAGACATGAACACAACAAACCCTCAAACCATCGTGCTGTTATCTGCATTTCTGCTAACGTATTTTTTAATGAACTATTTGAATAAAAACACCAAGGCTAAGTTTGAAGGTCATTGGAAAAAAGACTTCACCACAGAAGCCAGGGCATTAAATATCGGCTGTCTGTGGAATCAGAATGACAAAGCAACTTAGCAGATGCTTGGCAAAATACTCGTACCTACTAATAAACCATTTTGTAATTGACTTTTAACAGATATTTTCTATTTCAGCCAAATTCTAAAAAACTGACTAGTGTAATTAAAAAGAGACCATGTCACTATGGCAACACAATAGAGCAAAGTTCTGTAAGTGCTCCTACCTTTCAGCCATCACCTACAACATTGTAGGTACTTCGAGGTCAGGGGCTCTACAAAATCCTTCTTTCCGCAGGGTCTAATGTAGTGTCTATAGCATAAAGGACATATGATAAATACTGACCAAATGAATGTATAATTGAATATGTGCATGAATATTGGATATATGAATGACTGGATGAGCATATAAACCAACAAAAACAGTTTGTTCAATTTTCAGAAGGAGCCCTATTCTTCATCATCTCAGTTTCCTGAGAAGCTCTGAGGTTTCTTTGCTGGTGGCTCAAACGTAAAAGACCTAAAACCCCTCTCACTAGCGACCTCCTTTCCCACCAATCTCCACCTTCACCCATTCCTTCCAACTCACAAACACTTCTTATCCAACTTCAGCAAGAGTAATTCTAATTTCAAAAGTTTATAAAATATGGCACTACTTTGAAAGAACAGTTTAAGTAACAGTTTGATGCACATGAAAATTTTAAGGAACACTTCTAGTCTATGAAATAAAATGAATGTGTTTTCTATTTGTTCAGGCTTCCTAAAAGGATGCATTATTAGAAGCAGAAATTTCTAGGAAAAAAAAATAAAACGATACATTAATCTCATTATGTCACACTTGCTACAGAGAATGTGGCTTTAGTTTTCATTTCTTTGGTTTTCACAATTATATTTACTGTTTCATAGTTGAAAACATACTTCTAGCTTTTAACCTACATTTTCTCATTTATTCTAAAAGGATCTCTTATAATTTACCAACGTTTCCTAAACTAAAATTAGTCTTATAATTCTTCCCTAGAGTGCCAAGTATTTTCAAGAACTTACTAAACAAAATGGATTTTTAAAAATTAACCCAATCTCCTCCTTTTATTCAATCAGTATGTGCAGGTTGCCTGACACTGGTGGTATAACCTCACAAAGCGGGTGATGTTTATTGAATTCTGAATCCTGGAGAACGTTTGTATCACTTTGGAATCATCGTATATGCAGCTTATAGTCGCCAAGATTTGCAAATGGATGTTAGAGTTTTAGCACTCCCCAAAGTGTCATCCTTGCCTCACTTGCTGAAGGCACAACCTAGGTCACAGGTTACTGCTGGTTGGGGCAGCAGAAACCAAAGAGGACTTGAAGAGAAGCAGTAAGATAGGAAACGATGCAGCTTTTCACAAGTGGGGTCTTGAACCCCATTAACATACATGTATGCATTTTGTAGAGAACTATGCACTTTTTAAAAACCCAAGATGTTAAGCCTTTGTCAGACCTGGAATTGGCAGATACTTTTTCCCAGTCCATAGGCTGTCTCCCTGCTCTCTTGATGGTTTCTTTGGCTTTGCAGAAGCTAGTCAGTTTAATGAGGTCCCACTTGTCTATCTTATCTCTTATGGCCTGTGGGTTTCGGGTCTTGTTCAGGAATTAGGTGCCAGTTCCAATTTCCATAAGGGTATGGCCTTCATTTTCTAAGGTTCTTATGGTTTGAGGTTTCATATTTAGGTCTCTGATACATTTAAAGTTAATTTTTGTGAATAGGGATAGATAGGGGTCCTGTTTCAATCTTCTGCATGTGGTCAGCCAGTTTTCCCAGCACCATTTACTGAATAGGTTCTCCTCTCCCCAGTGGTAGGTGGTGGAGCCTTTGTCAAAGATGAGTTGGTTGAGAAATTGAGATTTTGCTTCTGGAATCCCAATTCTGTTCCATTGATCTATATGCCTGTTCCTGTACCAATACCAAGCTATTTTGATTATTGTAGACCTAATCCTTGACTGTACCCCACAATATCATAATTTAAAAATACTGATTATAAAAAATAATAATAATATAAATAAATAAATAAATAAATAAAAATAAATAATAAATAAATAAATAAAAATAAAAACCCACCCCTTATTCCTGTGCTTTCTTTTGGAACAAACATGTTGTTTTAGTTCTTTCAGAACATCAAGGGTTGCCAATTGTTTATTGAGGAATACAGCTCCAATTTGTCTGATTCTCTGTAACACTGACTAGTCATCTCCAAAGTTGTACCCATTTCTCAACAAAAGGATTCATTTATTGGAGCCCAGGCAAAACAATATGGTTATTTCTTTTATTTATTTATTTATTTATTTATTTATTTATTTATTTTTGAGTTGGAGTCTCACTCTGTCACCCAGACTGGAGTGCAGTGGCCACTCCCGGCCACCGCAGTCTGGACCTGCTGGGCTCCGGCGATCCTTCCGCCTCAGCCTTCCAAGTAGCTGGAACTACAGGCGTGCGCTACCATGCCTGGCTAATTTTTTTTATTTATTGTAGAGATGAGGGCTCGCCAAGTTGCCCAGGCGGGTCTCGAACCTGCGGGGTCAGGCAATACACTCACCTCAGCCTCCCAAGGTGCGGGATTACAGGCTGAGCCACAGAGCCCGGCTATTTTTTTATTTTAAAGATGTAGGGTACAATTCAGGATTAGGTATACAAGTGAACACTGAACAGGTAAAATTTGGGTCTCCCTTTGGTTCCCACTTTGCCTGGTTTGAGATCAGGTACCCTTATTGATGTTGTGCTCCCCAACCCACCTCTTGCCACCCCACCAGTATCCCGCTACTGCCAATCCTTTTCTTATAATATTATGGTAAATGTTCAAGGTCTGTTTATGAGTGAGAACATGTGGTACTCAGTTCTTTGTTTCTGAGACAGATCACTGACTATGATAGACTCTAAATCCATCCAAGTTGCTGTGAAGTCCATATATGTGTCCTTCTTTATGGCTGCATACTATTCCATCATATAGATGTACCACATTTTTTAATCCAGTCCAGTTTTGATTGGCATCATGGTCAGTTGGATGTTTCTGCTATTGAGAATAGTGCTGCAATAAACACACGTGTGCAAGTATGTAATATGGTTATTTCAATGTGTATTTATGTTTACCAAAACAAAGTTCAAAAACCACAGATACTGATTGACACTGTCACCTTCCTTTGGTCCACATGTCAAAAGAATAGGTATTGCCAAGTAGTGGGTAAAGTATTCTCAGTACACCATAGAGTTCTACCGTGGGGGAGGGGGACAGGTGGTATACTATCTTCCTTTTATCATTCATTTTAGCATATTGTGGCAATTTACAGTTTGCACATTCCCTATTACAGTAATTGATTATGTAACACAAAACAGTCAACCACCATAAAATGGATTCAGGTTCATACAACCAACCTCATATTAAGAATATGACAATTTTGGCCAGGTGCAGTGGTCACGCCTGTCATCCCAGAACTTTGGGAGGCCGAGGAAAGAGGATTGCCGGAGTCCAGGGTTTCGAGACCAGCCTGGACAACCTGGCGATACCCTTCATCTCTACAATAAATCAAAAAAATTAGCCAGGCATGAGGGCGCACACCTGTAGTTCCAGTTACTTAGAAGGCTACGGTAGAATGATCACCTGAGCCCAAAGGATCGCCTGAGCCCAACAGGTCAAGGTTGCAGTGGTCATGATTGTGCCCTGATCCCATCAGCCAAAACATCAGCCTAAAATAGCCAAAGTTACAAGACTACTTGAGGGATGGGCTTATATCCATTCTAATCAACTGTGTTCTGTTTAAAAAAACAAACAAAAACCGCCAAAATGATGTCTAAAAGATTGCTTAGGTCAGTTTTGTCATCTTTTTACTTTCTATTTTTACATATGCTGTACATGCATGGTGTAGCTCAGCCATATAATTTATACATAAATACATGGATAGCAGGAGCCTTGCACAGAATTGTTTACTAAGGAGCTCCCATGATATAAAGACTTTGGAGTTCCCCCAACCCAGAGGATTGAATTTTGCTATTATCAGGGGTCCAGGCAGAGGATACAAATGCTCCTTCTCATCTTCATAGGAATCTTGACACTCCTGCTCCAAGAGACAGAGGAAAATAACTCCCCCCCCAAAAAAACCTGTTAAAGAAATGGAACACTCCCTGTAGCATGCCTCTCATTGGAAAGACCCACAGCAATAAAATAAGTTCATGCAAATGTGCTTTTTCATCACCCACCAGGAGCTAGAAAATGGTTTCTAAAATTAAAACAACACAAAACTATGCTTCCTTTGTATTTAGCCTTATAACTGATAAAGAAGAAATTTGGGAAAAAGGCAAAGGTTTACTGAGCTTTTTTGATAGGTCATACAAATAAGCTTTCAGTCCCCAAGCAGAGAGGTAAGTCAGGTTCCATTATTTACAATGCTAATCTGATTTCTCATGGGTTTTGGATCTGGGGTCTGTGCCATTATGAGTTTGCACATTAGACAAATATGAGCCTTTTTTTTCTTTTTCTTTTTTCTTTTACTTGAGTAGGGGTCTCACTGTTTCACCCAGGCTGGAGTGCAGTGGTACAATCATGGCTCACTGCAGCCTCAAACTCCAAGGTTCAAGGGATCCTCCTGTCTCAGACTCCCTAGTAGCTAGGACTACAGGTACTCACCACCATGCCTGGCTAATGTTATAAGACACAAGGTCTCATCTGTCACCCAGACTGGAATGCAGTGGCACAATCTCAGCTCACTACAGCCTGGAATTCCTGAGCTCAAAGGATCCTCCTACCTCGGCCTTCCAAAGCATTGGGATTATTGGCATAAGCCAACATACCTAGCCAGTATCATCTTTATAGTCTAGCCAATCACATGCTCTAGCCCTGGAGAACTTGTATCTGGGGCTAACTGCAGGCCTTAGGAAGACTAGGAGTTAGAATCAGTCTCTACTGGAGTTTACAAGAACCATATTTAGATTTGGAATTTCCCACAGGAACACCTTTTAATTCTGGCTTTATGTCCTTTATTCAAGTGTTTCCTTGAACCTCTAACTTGGAACTATGTCCTTCCTAATTTTCAGGTCACAAGCCCAGACATTTTACTATCTTCTTGATTTACAAATTCAGCATTCCCAGAGTACTGGGAAAACTAAGTTGTAAATAAACAGTGAAGAACCCCTGTGGCAAGTGACATAGTTGAAGTGTGAACACGGTGGTATGAAAGCTCCAGTGGTCAACTGACTTGGCGTGGATGACTCAGGAAAGCTTAGCATCAGTTTTATTAAAATAGGTCCACCAGGCACAGTGAGTCACACCTATAATCCCAGCTGATGCTGGAGGATTGCTTGTGTCTGGAAGTTCGAGACCAGTCTGGCAACATCGCAAGACCTTGTCTCTACAAAATATCAAAAAATTAGCCAGACTGGGTGGCCCATTCCTGTAGTCCCAGCTACTCGGAAGGCTGAGGCAGAAGGATTACCTGAGCCCAGTCTGAGATCAAGGCTGCAGTGAGCCATGATAGTGCCACAGTACTCAAGCCTGGGTGACAGAGTGAGACCCTGACTCAATGAATAAACAAATAAATAAATAAATGAAAAGTCCCTGAAATGATTCATGTGGACAGGGAAGGGGGCTTGTCCAGGGATAGAGGGTTAAAAGCATGGGTGTTCACAGGTGGCTGAGTATGGCTGAAAATCATGTGGATGGATCAGGGAATGAAAATAGAATGAAGAGGTGGAGTGTCAGAATGTGCGGCCTGAAAAACAGAACAAGATCAAATTGTGTGGGGCTTTTCATGTTTTTGGAAATTTTAGATTTTTGTCCTAAAGTATTATAGAATCATTAAGGGTTTTAATTATGACCATGGTTATGCTTCTTTTGCACAGAAGTAGCTCTTCCATACGTCTCACCATTCTGTTGCTTCTGACCTAGTATTTACTGTGTTTTGACTGGATGTTTTCGAAGCCTTGACGTTTACTAAAAATCACTGGTTCCCCCACCTCTCACCACAGGGACCTTAGAATGTGCTCCAGTT
The DNA here is from genome assembly GCA_963574415.1 of Tarsius wallacei. Lineage (NCBI taxonomy): Eukaryota > Metazoa > Chordata > Mammalia > Primates > Tarsiidae > Tarsius > Tarsius wallacei. Next base: position 21,796 of record CAUYQG010078309.1, on the reverse strand, counting down.
ATAAGTTTTGGCTTCCCACATTATCTAAACCCTTCTGTTACCATTCAGTCTTGACTTTGGCTTACATTAAAATATACAAATGTAGTTGGATAAACTGTGATCTAATCAAGGAACACTGAATATTGCACTTTTCAGACTCAAAAATTTGTACTGTAATGTTTCCGGGAATTTAAACACTTGCAATTTCTCCAAAGAGAATTGAAACAATGGAACAAGTCTTTCCTGATCCTGTTAATTTAGGAAAGCATGTGAAGAACAATGTCCTCAATTATTTTTTGTTTTATTGCTTCTATAAAATTGTAATGAAGCAAATTCCCCTTTCTACACTTTGAAGGTGAAGTCGTGCACCTTTACAGACAGGGAGGAGAGTTATTCAGCTGTCACTGAACAACTCTGGCTGCAACCCAGCTGTTAAGAAGGCTTTATATGGATATTCAGTGCACAGGACTTTGGGCTGCAGGAGGTCGTAGTAAATAGAATCATTGCAGCAGAAGTAGTTGAATCGCTCCTGAAACTGTTCATAATCTTGTCCTATTCCTCATGTCCCCACTAACAGACCTATGCTTGGTCATAATCAAGCTGGATTAAGAGAAAACTCAGCTTACTGGTAACACTTCACACCTCTTTGTTTTTCTTTTCTTTGCTTTTCATGATTGCGAGTTAGTTAGAGAAATTATCAAAAACATGACTTTAGAAGGAGAAAAAACACAAATTGTGATAACCAAGAAGGTTCCTAAAGTAGACTAATTGCCATTAACAAATTCTACACATTATCTAAAAATGCTAATTTCCAAAATATTACTTTCACAAAATAACTGCTGTTCTTCTAAGCAAGACTTTGCAGAGATTCTTAAAAGTGGGATGTCAAAACGCCAAGTAGTTACTTTTTAATTTAGCCCAAGGAAGAATTCTGTAGTTTAAAGTCAGTGATCCGTTGTGAAATTCAATTTCCCAACTGCTTAATTAATTTATGTATACAATTTAGTGATATTTAATATGGTATGCACATTCAAGATGCAGTACGCTTCCAAATAAAAATCTAGGACAGAGTTCCCAAAATACCTGAGGTTTCTTTTTTTTTCTGAAGACAATTAGCTAGCATTTAAAAAATTAATTTTGTCTTACCCTTTATGAAGTGTGTACTATTAAAAGACCAAAAATAGTCATTTGCTTGTGAATTGTAGAAATGAATAGGCTGAATTACTTCCCCCACCCCTGTGCTTACAGCTGCTGGTTCAACCACTTATTGAGAATACCAGATCAAAAAGTTTTTAGAAGCAGCCTGAAGACATACAAAAATATTCACTTGCCTTTTCAATAAGAAGTGAGTTCATCATCTCGTTTGCCCATTTTTGTGGGATGGGTTTGGGGTCATAAGTCGGTGAATGATTCCTTATTAAAAGACTCAAGATAAAAACACCAGGAAGGCATCGGAGTTGTAGTTCAAGGGAAGGGCAGCAAGGGTAACTCAAAGGTGTGAGACATCTCACTACAAACCACATGGACATGTCTCACATGTTTATGCAAGGGATGGTCCCACGAGGGAGACACAGGCATCATTTCTGTGGGAGTTTCTTTTGTAGGACCTATGCAAAAACACTGGTCAAACATGATCCTTGTGAAAGGTTGAAAACTTAAAATCCAGAGGCTGGAACAGGCCCACAGATGCATTTCATTGGACCCATATAGTTTGTAGTTGTTGTTCTAGCTTGTTCCCTGCATTTCTACTCACATTTCTGCCAATGAATTTTCAACAGAATATTTCTCATTAAAAGTTCAGTTGAGATTCTCTTGGAAAAAAAACACACTCATACATATAATAAAGAAGAAGAAGAAGATGATGATGATGATGATGATGATGATGATGATGATGGGTGATCTGGCAAAGCTGAATCTGTACTCCCTTCTCTACGCCAGCAATGGGCACCACACAGATGCTCTTATCTTTAGACCCCTGCAGTGGCCACCCCAGGTCACCAGTGCCCTGTGAAGCTGCTTCAGCCGTTTATGCTGTCTAGCTAGTCCTTGTAAACACTTGAACTAAGTATTAGCCTAATTTTAGTTTTGGTACTTATTTGACAAGTTTCCCTTTTAAAAATAATATAAATACTAGTGACCAATTAAAGAAGCAACTCTATTACATTAGAAATGAGCACCTTAAAGTGACACAAAATATGCTGTGCAATCTCCCAAGTGACAACAAAATCACTTAATATTGTGGAAAACTACAAGGAAGTATTTCTACTGTGATGCTTGTCTCTAGAATTTTGGTCCTGTGACACTGATATAAAATATATAGTACTATGTGAAAACTCACTGTGGCTGGGCGTGGTGGCTTACTCCTGCAATCCCAGCATTTTGGAAGACAGAAGCAAGAAGATTGCTTGAGCTTAGGGGTTCAAGACTAACCTGGACAACTTGGTGAGACCTCCTCTCTACAATAAATCAAAAAATTAACTGGGAGTGGTGGTGTACGCCTGTGGTTCCAGCTATTTGGAAGGTTGAAACAGAAGGATCTCCTGAGCCTAGCAGGTCGAGGCTGCTGTGAGCCGTGAGCATGCCACTGCACTCCAGGCTAGGTGACAGAGTGAGACTGTGACTCAAAAAATAAATAAATAAATAAATAAAATAAATTCTCACCATCAAAATAGTGTTGGCAAAAAGAACATAAATGTGAAGAGTAAAATTTTTACTGAAAAATTTTCAATGGAAAAAACATAAATTTTCAGGTGAATTTGACCTGGGCTCACATCCTGGCTCCATCACTAACTTATCTGAAATTTTTTCCCTGGAAATATCTACTCATTCTTTACTCATTCATTCCACAAATATTCCAGTAACTTCTTAGGTAAAGCTCTAGAGGTACAGTATGTGTAAGACATCTGTCCCTTGCCCTCCTGGGGCTTACTTTGTAGCTAAGGAAACAAATATTAGACAGCGAATTATACAAATACTAATTTGTATTAATACCATGTTTAATTATCATTACGGCCACTCAAAAGGAAAATCACTCAGCAGGGAATCTTGACTTCTCTAATCCAGGGTCAGGGACAGCTCCAGGAGGAAGCGATATCTGAAATAAGTTTGAAAGGACAGGAAGAAATTGACTATGTATATCAGGGAGGAGAGGCCTGAAGAGGAGACAAAAAAGACAGGGGAACAACCTTGCAGCAGAAGGAATCACTGCTTTTTCAGAGAACTAGACAAGAACAGGTAGAAAGGATGTGCAGAGAGGGAAGGAGTGGGAGGTAGCGGGCTAGAGGAGGAGGCAGGCCTATAGCACAAGCTGAGCATTTTAGTTTCCATCCCAAGGGAGAGCTACCGATGTGACTTAGGCAGTAGGGTGTCTTGGAAGCTTTGACATCTTTAAAAAAGACCAACCTGGCTATAGCAGGGAGAATGGACTCAAAAGGCAGAAGTGTGAGTGGAAATGTAGGGAACAAGCTGGAAACTTGTTCCAGCAGTCCAGCTGAGAATAATGGCCATTTGGAGGAGAGCAGAAAGACATCAAAAGATCCAAGCCACGTGTAGAAGTTATCACCGGCAAGACTCAGAGATAGACTGCATTGTACATGAGAAGGGGAAGCTGAGGTGGGCAAGGTCAGTCTTGGACACCCTGAGCTCAGGTACCTATAAGATGCTCAAATATAAATGTCCACCAAGAAGTTAGATTTGAGGGTACACAGCTCAGGGGAGAAGTCAGAGCTACAGATATTAATGTAGATAATAACATTTACTCATATATGTGTCAAGGCAATCCAATATAAAATGTGTCTAACAATGCCTGAAACATAGTAGGTACACACCCAGCCCTACACAACCTCTTCACCTACTCAGTTTATTCCCAGAGTGAGGACACGTGGTCCAATTTCCCACACTTCTGTGATCAATAAACAAGCAGAAGTAATTGCTTTGATTCCATATAGAGTTTAGGTCCTTCCAGATGACCTCTAAGGTCTCTAGGGCCATCCCACAGATCACTGAAATAGAGAAAGTTGTATACTGAGGCCCTGCCCAGCCATTTGGCAGGAGAGGGGGCTAAATAAGAGGCCCAAGTTTTATGCAGAGAAAGCTTCATGTGTTAATGGGTGTGTCAACTCAGAAATGTTCAGATTCCAAATCACCAAGCAACATTTCTCAGAAGACCTATTGCCCTAGGAAATAACTACATTTCACAGCTTGTGTGCTCCCTCATGGACGCTTGTGGACCCCGGACCATTCTGGGGTTTCTTACATGGCAATTATTCCTATAGTTTGAACACAACCCTTTCAGAGAACCTATCATTTAGAGAAAATCATTCCCAATAACAAGATACTACTTACCAGAACTCTAGGAACAAGGTTAGTCTTAAGAAGAAGAAGAAAAAAAAAGTATAGACTTTGACTGAGTGGAAGTTTGCTCATAAAAATAAACGTGTCTTCCCTACTCAAGAACCAGATGAAGCAAAGATCTTTCTCTCTCTCTCTCTCTTTTTTCCCCCAGAGCAGGTTATAATTAATCTCAAGAAACTGAGTAGGTGCATGTGTGTAATCTATGTTCAGAATTTGTGGCATATGTCCAAACTCTGTGCATTTCAGTGTTTAAAAGAATCTGTCGGAATAGAATTCTTGTCAATCAGCCAGTAAATGCCTACCCACTGTTCTAAGTGCAATTAGTTGAAGCTTTTATTTTTCTTACCTTATTTTGGGCTTTTTTGTACCAAAGTGCTTTGACTCTGCTCAAAAGTTACAAAAGTATGCTATTGAAAAAACTCTTTGAAAAAACCAGAATCACTTTTTGCATAGATAGTTAGGTAGATAAGTAGAATGGATACATAACACACATACACACTTACTCATGTGCAAAACCTTTAAATTTTGTGCCAGTCAATCAAATCACAGAGATCATCCCCTTTTACCAGTCTAAGAAATGCAGATTTCCACTGAGTCCACATACAATTGAATCAACTCCATTTTTATGAAACATACAATGTTGGAAAGACACAAGTTCAGAGTGTAACGTACAAAAATTTTTCATGATCTGTCATGAAAAATGTAAACTGAAATACAAGCATGTTCTATTAACCTTATGTCAGTGCTCACATATTCCCTGCAATCAAAACCAATGGTGATTTGCAGTGTGTGGAACGCAGCACAGAATGTTAGAAAGTTTCCTGCTGTGGGGCTTTTGACAATTCATGTACATTATTTGAGCCCTTTTTGCCACTTTTAAATGGGGTAATAATTTCTATCAGGCAAAACTACTTGAGGATTAAGCTATTGTATATGAAGCTCCTGGCACACAGTAAATACTCACAAATGGGAGCCATTATTATGTATTATTGTTATGATTATTATTGATCTAAAATTTATTTTAAGATAATTTATTTTAGCATTGCACTATTTCTTACCCAATGTCAGTTTGTCACAGGAAAACAAATGTTCATTGTCAGAAGTCCTTGGTATGCATTACTCAATAATTAAGTAGGCTAGGGTATTTTCTATCAAAATGTCATATCAAGCCTCAACAATAGTGGTCAGATCATTAGCTGTCAAATTACTGTGTTCCATCAAGTTGCTATACTTGGTTAAGTGTTTTATTTTTCAATATGACGGTGGTTGCAACTTTGCTGGTCTTTTACAACGGGAACCAATTAAGGATTGCTTTTTTATATTTGTTTGTCCTAATTAGATTAATCATTCTTACTTATATTAATAGGGATAAAGTCACAATTTGTGCTAAACCATTGCACAAATGATGTTCTAAAGAGTATGTACCATCAAGAGAGTGGGGAGACAGCCCACTGAATGGGAAAATTATTTGCCAACTGTATATCTGACAAAGGCCTAACATCTAGAACCTACAAGGAACTCAAACGTGCCAAAAGGGAAAAAACAAATAGCCCCATTAAAAACTGGATAAAAGACATGAATAGACACTTCTCAAAAGAAGAGATATGGGCAGCCAACAGACACATCAAAAAGTGCGCAGCCGCACTCATCATCAGAGAAATGCAAATCAAAACCATACTGAGATACCACCTAACCCCAGTAAGAATGGCCATCATTAATAAAACAAACAACAACAGATGCTGGCAAGGATGTGGAGAAAAAAGGAATACTTCTACACTGCTGGTGGGAATGCAAACTAGTGCACCCTCTTTGGAAGACAGTGTGGCAGTATCTGAAAGAACTAGAAATGGACCTTCCATATGAGCCAGCAATCCCCCTATTGGGAATATACCCAAAGGAATGCAAATCATCCTACAAAAAAGATATCTACACACGCATGTTTGTTGCAGCTCTATTCATAGTAGCAAAGACATGGAATCAACCATGCTGCCCATCGAAGCTGGACTGGATTTTTTTTAAATGTGGTACATATACACACTGGAGTATTATGCAGCCATAAAGAAGGACAAACATACGGACTTTGCAGCAACTTGGATGGGTTTAGAGTCTATCACACTCAGTGATATATCACAGAAACAAAGAACGGAGTATCATATGTTCTCACTCATAAATGGGTCTTGAATAATTGTCATAATACTATAAGAAGGGGATTGGCAGTAATGGGAAACTGCCAGAGGAGGTGGAATGGGATTGGCAGTGGAGGGAGGCTGCTGGGGAGGGAGGGGCACACCTCATCAACAAGGGCACCTGCATAATGAACATTTGTATACCTAACCTTGAATTGTACCCCACATCTTTAAAATTTAAAAAAAAATTATTAAAGAGTATGTACCTAAAATACTGGAGTAAATATCCTATAACAAAAAGAGATAGCTTCTCAAACTAAAGATACACCACAACAGCCAGACTAAATAAATGGATAGGCGGTCAACCACTTAAACAATTAAACTATTTCTTTTAATTGACTAACTTTTTCCTTTTATTTTAATTTGTAAAACTCTGTATTCTTGAAGTGATATTGCCATATTGTGAATGTAAATATTTTATAATTCACTATAATTTAAAAGAATTATTTTTGCAGCATTCAAACTATGACACTATCCTATATACAACATCTGTATGAAAATTATAAATTTTAGATAAATACCCAGTGGTTTTTTTCTCTACTTTTTGAAAAAGATAGCAATATTGGAAACATCATAAAAATTAAATAGATAGTTCTTCTTTTGTCCAGATGTTTTGTATCTTTTAGATGAAAAGTTCTGTTTTATTTGAATATTAACATACAAATTTATAAACTCAGAAAGATAAGAAAGTTAAAGTCTCAACATCAAGTTAACTAAATGTTCAGCTTTTGCAAATGGCCATATATATATAAATATATATACACACACAGATATACTGTGAGTGTGTGTGTGTGTGTGTGTGTGTATGTGTGTGTATACCATTTCCATTCCCGCTTCAATTATACATATGGAGTACCCAGAAAACCTGGAATTTATTTATAAAAAATTGTGTATTTATTTTTATATGTTTAAACTTCAGTAACTTTCAAAGTGCTCTCCGCTTGAAGCAATACACCTATGGGGATGCTTTTTCCACTGCTCAAAACTGTTTTTGAACTCATCAATTTTGATGTTTTTTAGCGCTTCTGCTGTTTTTTGTTTCACCTCTTCCACATCATCAAAACATTTCCTTTTGAGGACTTTTTTCATCTGGGGGAACAAAAACAAAGTTGGGTAATAGAGAGGGTGGGACACGGGAGTCATGCCCTTTTTGGTTAAAAACTGCTGAATACTCAATGCAGCGTGGGAAAGTTGTTGGTGTAAATCACCCATCATGAAATGGGCAAACACATTGAAAGAATCTCCAAAAAAAAAAAAATGTACTGAAACAATGTAGCCTGTCACAACAACACTAACTGGTCCACTGATGCAGGTGGGTTCCTAGAACACTTAGCTAGCAGGGGAAGCCTGTACTATAAGGGACCTGTCCTCTAAAAAAAAATTCCTGTTCTTTGGGGGGTCCCTGTACACTACTCAACTGTAGATATATATCTCCTCTTATGCAATTTACTAAGTGTTCCTGATTCAGAGTTCTCTAGCACCATTCCCCCTGCCAACCCAGAATTCACCTCCCACAGACCATCAGACCAACTGTCTCAGAGCTCGGCTCTACTCAGGAGCATTCTTGACAAAGCCACCAGTGACTTTCACTGCCTACCATAGAAATTCTAGCTGTTGTAGCTTTAGCCACTTGACCCTGGCATAGCTTTCCTTTTTTACCTCTTACTATTTCTAAAACAGTTCTTTCCAAACCCTCTTCCTCAGCCTCTTGTCTGGCAATATACCCTTCAAAATAGAAAATAATAATAATAAGTTAGGAAGAACTTTATGCTAACACTTTTCCTGGCTTTCTCTAATATACTAACCTTTGGAGAGGATTAATAAATTCTATAATAATGAAACTTGATTCTTTTCTTTTACACCAGCATATCAGCATTTTTGTTACTTACATGACTTCAAGCTAACACCCAAATGAAACTAATACAGTCACTATCTCCTTTCCAAAAATGCTTATTGACATTTGTCCTATAAGGACAATTTGGAAAACCCCATTGTAAGCTTAGCTTATACTCCAAGAATGTTGAACAACTGTCCACTCTCTGATGACATCGTGTGCACTCTGGCACCATGGGCCATCTCCACCTTACCCACCTCCATCTATCATACCTTAACTTCCTCGTGACTTATGCATATATCTTATCTCTCCTACTGTCCTGTAAACTTTTTAAGACTTGGTTACATTGACTTAATTTTATAAAATCTTTTAGAATGTTCTATAGCAACAATTTTCATTTTATTTTACTTCATTTCATTTCATTTTCTGAGTCAGAGTCTTACTCTGTCACCTAGCCTGAAGTGCTGTGGCACAATTGTGGCTACTGTAGCCTGGACCTACTGGGCTCAGGCGATCCTTCTGTCTCAGCCTTCCAAGTTGCTGGGACTACAGGCACTTGTCACCATGCCCGGCTAATTTTAAAAATTTATTTTAGTAACAAGGTCTAGCCATGTTGAGTTGCCCAGGCTGGTCTCTAACTCCTAGACTCAGGTAATCCTCTTGCCCTCCGCCTCCCAAAGTGCTGGGATGGTAGGCATGAGCCATCATTCCTGGTTGATGTGGCAACAATATTATTATTTGCAACCTTAGTGAATTCACCATCATAGCTTACATGAAAAAGTCTATCAGGGAAGAAAAGGGAAGAAAAGAAATGGACAGTGAGCTTCTGTGAGGAAGACAGAAGCTCCCTCAGCCCTTTCGAAATTAGCAAAATATTGCTCTGGTCCCTGGTGGTTGGGGTGAGACAACTGGAGCTTCTTAGATTGTGACATAAAGAAAGGAAAAAACGAACAAAATAACTAGAGCTCACAGCTCGGCTCTTCAAAGTGGGGTATACTGCTTTGGAAAGGTAAAAATTTTAAAGAAATAATTTCCAGACACTCAAATTCTGTCTGAAGTGTGATTGACCTGTGAAGCCATTAAGGAATAGGGACACCATTTTTTTTTTTTTTTTGAATTGGAGTCTCACTCTGTCACCTAGGCTGTAGTGCAGTGGCACACTCACGACCACCGAAGCCTCAACCTGCTGGGCTCAGGCAATCCTTCTGCCTCAGCCTTCCAAGTAGCTGGAACTACAGGTGTGCACCACCATGCCCGGCTAATTTTTTTATTTATTGTAGAAACAAGTTCTCACCAAGTTGCAAGTTGCCCAGGCTGGTCTTGAACCCCCGAGCTCAGGCAATCCTCTCGCCTCTGCTTTCCAAAGTGCTGGGATTGCAGACATGAGCCACTGTACCCAGCACTTAATGTGTATTTATTTTTTTTAATGTTTTTAGATTAGAAAGTAAAGTTTATTTAGAAAATAAATTAGAGAGAGAGAGAAAGAGGAGGTTCACCTTCCCAAGGTAACGGAACAGGCCAAAGTCAGGAAACATGACCCAGCCATAGCTCAAAGAGAACATGGCCACACCATAGTTTACCAAGATAACGGCCACAATGGCCTAGCAATGGCTCTTAGCATGTATTTTAGAGACTTTTCCCCACCTCTTATTTTTTTCTTTTTCTTTTTTTTTTTTTTTTAGTCAGAGTCTCACTCTGTCACCCAGGCTGGAGTTCAGTGGCACACTCACAGCCACCACAACCTCCACCTGTTGGTCTTAGGTAATCCTTCTGCCTCAGTCTTCCAACTAGCTGAAACTACAGGTATGTGCCACCACACCCAGCTAATTTTTTTAATTTGCTGTAGAGACAGGGTCTCACCAAGTTCAAGACTGGTCTCGAACCTGTGGGCTCAGGCAATCCTCTCACCAGTCTCTCTCACACCCTCACAGCTCCATTATTGTCATTGCCTCCCAAAGTGGAAATTTTCCACAGTAGCTCAGGGACAGCTTCACTATTATAAATTAATAATCTGATGCACATTTGTATACCTAACCCTTAACTGTACCCCACAATTTTATAATTAAAAATATGCTTTAAAAAACAAAAATTAATTAATTAATAACATCATCATCATCATCATAATTATGTGTGAATCTGTGTAAGTTATTTATATTGTTTTGATCAATTGGATGTCAATATTGATAATGATAACTCAAGACAGGGAAAAAAACTTACTACTTAAAGACTTTGGATGCATGGAAAACATAATTTCAATTTATAAATAATTTTTGTGATAGAAAAGTTTCTAACTGCTCACTGCAACCAGAAACTTAACAGGGTGACTAATAAAAGTCTTCTAAGTATAAAAATATATTACATTAGGGTAAAATAATTTGCAGAAAGTGAAATGGAAGTGCAGGTTCAAGGGAAAAAGAACAATGCAAAATTTTCAACTATTACAGTAGATCTTATATAGAATATACATACATACATATATAAATATTTTTGAAAGATGATGGCTATCAAACTATGTGTTATTTTTTGTACTACTTTGAATATATTCAAAAGAGTAATGGAAAAATTTATTTTTTGATGTTAATATTTATGATATACTGTCAGTCCTTCACATCTGTGGGTTCACATCCATGGATTCAACCAACCACAGTCAGAAAAAAAGAGCACTGAAAAATAACAATACAACAACAAAAAATAATAATAAAAAATACAAGCCATGTGTGGTGGCACGCTCCTAGCTACTAAGAAGGCTGAGGCGGGAGGCTCACTTTAGTTCAGTGTTCAAGGATGCAGTGATCTATGATCACATCAGTGCTCTCCAGTCTAGTCAACAGATAGAGAACCCATCTCAAAAAAAAAAGTATTTGCATAATACTTAACATTGCACTAGATATCATCAGTGATCTAGATATGACTTGAAGTATATAAGAGAATTGTGTAGGTTATCTGCAAAAGGCTTTATGAGCAAAGATGGCACCACTTCACAAGCTGGACCAGTGCTAGAAACAAGGCTGTGACTGGAATTACCAAGCATCTCCACACACAGCTTAAATGATGGAGCAGCCAGCCGTGTAGACAGATGCGGTGAAACACTTGTAAGCCTTGATGGTCCCGTGTTAGAAGGGAGAGACTGCAGGTCATGATGGAAACTGAGGCTGAGAGCCAGAAGACAGGGTGGCATGGCCCTGGGAACAAGGCTTGTGTTTCTTGACCATTCCTGTCTCAGGCTGAAGACCTCTACGACTGTATGAGCCCCACTTTGAAAACTCCTCTTAGAATTGCTTGCACATAGCCGGGCTCGGTGGCTCAGCCTGTAATCCTGCGCCTTGGGAGGCTGAGGTGAGAGAATTGCCTGAGCCCGCGGGTTCGAGACCCGCCTGGGCAACTTGGTGAGATATCATCTCTACAATAAATTAAAAAAAAAAAAAAACTAGCCGGGTGTGGTAGTGCATGCCTGTAGTTCCAGCTACTTGGAAGGCTGAGGCGGAAGGATCGCCGGAGCCCAGTAGGTCGAGGCTGCGGTGGCCGGGAGCGGCCACTGCCCTCCAGTCTGGGCGACGGAGTGAGACTCCAACTCAAAAAAAAAAAAAAAAAAGAATTGCTTGCACTCTGTGCTCTCCAATTCTGGTGTCAAAAAACACACAGAAAGCTAAGGAAATATTTACTTAATTAAGGCTTAAGCATGCACAATTGAGGGGAAAAAATAGCTTGAGATACTAAAATTTTTCATGTTGATTTTCCACATTAACCAAATTCTGGAGATAATTGCTTAATCTTCCACTTCATTTACCTATGGAGATCAGGCTGCCTCCACCTGAGGGGAGAAACACCAGATCATGACATTTTCAGGGTTATTTTCAGCCCATGGCATGGTAGATACAGTCCTGCCAAGGGCCAGCATGGGCAGGAACAATGAGAGGTGTGATTCAAGTGTTTAGCGTCACCAAATGTGTCAGCAACAATGCTGTTCTTTCTTCCCCACACACAGACACACACATTTTCATATATTCGCCAAGATGCAGGCTTGCTTAAGATGGTTGATGGCTATTTCTCTACAGACAATAGCCAAGAAAGTAAGCTTTAGCTATTTTTGACCAAAGAAAGTCCTCTCAAGCTCCCTTGGATAAATCTTTGTCCATACCTGGGGACTGTGGCTGTGACTTGGAGAAATGAGCACTTTCTTGGAGTCAGACGACCTCAATTTTAACCCAGCTCCACCATTTATTATTTGTGTGACCTTAACACCTCCCACACTTCCTCAGAAAGTAAAGATAGTATCTGCCTCAAGAGGTTGTTAAGTAAGAATATAGGTAAAATTGAAGCCAATGTTAACTTTCTTCCTTTCTTTTTGACACCTGAAAGGTATTTTCACAGTATCAAATGCTTGGCTTCAAATTGGTCCCCACCTGAGAGCAAAAAAGACAACGAAATAAAATAGAAACACAAGTCTAAGGACATTTTTGTGGGCTCAGCAAAAAGATCAACATGAGAAAAAGAAAAAAATTGCAAATTATATGAATCTAGGTTAATTCTTCAGGAGCTGTTTCTGGTTGCAGTGAGCAGTTAGAAACTTAAAATCACTTTCATTCATGAATATTAAACTAAATACATCTAATTTTGCCTAAATTGAACTCCCAACATAAATAAATGAGTCACATAAGAATATTAATTTTTTAAATTAAAGAATACCAAGAGTATGATTTGGTTTTAAGGGACTGGTTTTAATTTTTTAGAAAGCAACTAAAGGCCATAGAATGCCAATTGAAGATATGTTGGGTAATAATGATGAGAATGATCATCCTCTGGTGATAATTAGCTAAGGTTAACTGTTACTTGTTAAGTTCTAGGTATGAAATGAGTGCTGAATACATTACAGACATTGATGATGAGGTTTTGCACATATTAACTCCTTTCAGCTTCATAACAACCCTATAAAATAAGTATTATTATTATTATTATTATTATTATTATTATTCTCACTATAAGGATGAAGAGTTTAAGGCACAGAAATTTCCCCCAGCTGGAATGGCAAGCAGCTGGGAAGCAACTTGAGAGTCTGCAAGCTTCAACAGTAGCCAGTAATACTGTGGAAATAGTCCATGAGACCTGAGGAAACAGGAAATATTAAAATAGGAAATAATACAAAAAGTAACCGACCAAAGAAATTGCTCCTCCAGATTGTCTTCTCATGTCCTGTCCTCATGGAGATGATATAAGCACAGATCTTCTGTTAGAGCCAAGAAGAGGGGTACACTCTGCTTAAAATCACATTTGGGAAGATGTTCGCTGTTTTTGCTTTTGGTCAAAAAAAAAAAAGACAATGTCAAAAAAAGAAAGAAGAAGAAAAAAGACAGTATCAATGAAATGTCAGTATAACTGAGAAATTTTAAAACATCCACCAACTTATTTTATTTTTGTAGTAGAGCCTTTAGCATATTATAAAATGCATGCTATAACAGTAGGTTCCCATTTACTAAGTCAGTATATAAAACAGTAGCAATTTTCTGTAATACTCAAGACATGCAAAGGCACATACCTTATGAGTTATGTCCTGACTTTAATATTATTGTTATTATTTTCATTTCAGAACTTGTGCAACTTTTCTCAGGAACTACACTCTGCTTAAGAAAGCAAATACTATTGGCAGTGGGCAAAACAACCATCTCTAATTCACACCTAGTATTTTAAGATGGTCATCAGATGTTCAGTGACACTATGAAAATTCAGCTTACCTAACTGTGAAAAACTCTACACTGGTAGCCGAGAGCCCTCTCTTACCTGTATCACCCTTCATGGGTCTCAGGCTATCATGCCATACTCAAACCTTTATAGAAATGGAGTGATAACGATTGACTCATTTTAGCTAGAGGAATTAAAAGAAAACTCAAAACAACATAATTACTATTTCAAGGAACCAACCCAAATCTAATAAAAACAATTGCATAAACAACGGTCATAATAAAAGCAATGACCAAATGAGCACTATGTGGTGAAATAAGCATGCCTTGGACATGGCCTAAAGTTCATAGACAGTGTCTACTTCAGATCTATGTTGGATTCAAAATTTCTCCCATCATTGAGCAATTTTGGGTGCCTGCCATGTGCCAGTGATGTGACCAGCATCAGGTGAAGTGGATGGTTCACAAACAGACACAGCCTCTGACCTTGTGGACCTTATGGCCTATGTCTATGATATGAGGAAGACTAGATTCCATGTGGAAATCAAGGATCGTTGTGGCAAGAGGAAGGCATGAAGTGGGAGAAAAAGAAATAGATAAAGATGCTTAGGAAAGAGAGAAGATGAGATCATGGAATGCATTTGAGAGTAAGAAAGCGCAAATTGCCTCAAAGACTCAGAGATATGGAGATATGGATCTCAGCGCACCTTTCTTATAGCTGTTTCATAATATCAAAACACTTCCATGATCAGAGCAATCTTCCCAAGGAACCTAACTTTATATTCTTAGATTAATATTTATAGTTTCTAAGGCAAATAGTAAGTTCCCATATTTTATTAAATTATCTTTCTTTTTCATTAAAACGAACATGCTACAGAGATCAAGATCTAACAATAAGATGATAAAAAAGTGAAAAATTGTAAATGTCAGTTCCTTACGGAGTCATAATATCTTAATGACTGATATTGCACCTAAATGTATGTAGATACAATATATGCAACATATATATTTTAATTAATTCATGTTATATCATCCAATTATATTTCAGAAAACTACTATAAGCAGGAAGACACAAAATTAACCTTCATGGAACTATAAAAATCATTTATTTCTGCAATGAATATTTTTTAATATTAACTATGTAGAAAGTATACATAGTGCATTGTAACTATGTATTATCTCCCACACATATTTAACAGGGTAAAGCCATTATTATTATCTTTCTAATTTTTTATTTTAAATATGTGGGGTACAATTCAGGGTTAGGTATACAAATGTTCATTGTGCAAGTACCCTTGTTGATGAGGTGTGCCCCCGCCCCGGCAGTTTTCCGCTACTGCCATTCCTGCCCCTGCCCTCTCCTGGCAGTTTCCCACTACTGTCATTCCCTTTCTTATAGTATTATGGTAGTTGTTCAAGATCCCCTTATGAATGAGAACATGTGATACTTGGTTCTTTGTTTCTGTGATAGATCACTCAATATTATAGCCTCTAAGTCCATCCAGACTGCGGTGAAGCTCATAGTTTTGTCCTTCTTTATAAGTCATTATTATTTATAAAAGAACATTTCTCAGTCATTTGGTGACTGTGCCATTTAACTCATTAAAATTTTCAAACATCACTATTCTAATAAAATTGCATTATAATGTACATAATATTTCTACATTCCTTTATAACCCTTTCTTCAATCCTTGATTACACAAATAAATTGTTTCAATTATTTATTTTAAAGTAATTATTTTGTGAAAATAAACTTAAATCTCTGTCTCAGTCAAAAATTTTTACAATGTTTGCTTTAACAATAATTATGAAAACTGACCAAAACAATGTTCTTTATACAAGGAAAGTAGCTATAACATAGGCCCGATATCTCTGGTGTGCTATCAAAGATGATTTAAATAGAATCCCCTAGCAGTGGGTAACTTCTTACATAAAATCAGTGTTGTAAATTTAATGGTGAATGAAACAAACATGATCTCTGGCGTGTTAGAGTGTGTGGTCTACCGAGAGGAGTAGAAATACCAAGAATCCATCTCTGTGTTTCAGGCACTGTAGAAAGAACAGAAACAATTATTCAAGAATGACTCAAACTCCAGTCTATAATACAGTACTTGCAGTTTATGAAACATTTCACATCAGGTATAATTTTTGTACTATATCTTAAGTTTTTGTGAAATTGTCACTCCAACCCTGTTTCATTAGGAAGTTACCATATTTCTAAAATGCCAATGATTATAAGATGTATATTTTTATGTTCAAAGAATGAAAAAACACTGCCAGTTAAAGATGGCACAACCTTGTTAATAAGAGATACCTCATTTTCAGAAATGTTATAGTATGAAAAAATGTGCATCTGGGAATCAGTGAAACTAATAAAGACAGTCTCACTCAAATCTCCCCAGTCGAGGTTTTTCATCATTAATCTTTCTCCAGTGTCCTAAGTCAGTTCATGTCCCATACCCAGTGTCAGCAAGCCTTGTTTACTACATTCTGAATGCTCTGCTCATCTTTTTTGGGATAGATCAACAGAGCCACTTCAGAGAGTGTCCTGAATAATATCTCTGTGTCTTTTCCATGACTGTTCCTAATGTCTAGAGGACAGATCTATACAATTCCTGAGACTTAAGGAAGTTCGTGGTTTCCTAAAGTGCTTTCTGCCAAACATCTTGTTACAATGTTACCTGTTTCCTGGACTGTTGCCACAAAGGTAAAGCTGGAGTATTGATGGAAAGACAAGAAAACAAGTTACTTTACTAAAAATAAAGGATACAGGAACATATTGCATGAAGGAATGGGAAACAGGGTGGGAAATAAAAGTTTTCCAAGTCCCCAAAGTTCCGCAAGGCTTCTTGCTGACGATGGTATACCCTGGTGGCAGCAAAAAAAAATTATCTTGGGACTTTCAATACTTTCCTACCCTCCAACCTACCCTAATTACACTAGAAACCCTGGATATATGGCGCCTGTTGGACCAAAATGTGAAATAACTGGCCCAAATCCAGTAAATTCCTCATTGTTGCAACTCCAAGGGAAACAGGTCAATTCCCCAGGCATAAAACTCTGGACTGGACAATCTTTTGAGCCAGAAATGGCTTCTTTATCCCTGTATACATTTTAGTTCACACTGTTTAATTTTTTTTTTTAGGGTTTTGTTGTGTTTTTGTTTGTTGGTTGGTTTTTGTTTGTTTGTTTGTTTGTTTTGAGGGAAAGAACATATTTTATGTTGTGTTACCAGAAAAATTCTCTCTCACCCAACAGGCATCCAAGACTTTGTTACATCCCAAATTACATAAGAAGACATTATCCTGTCTACAGCAGCACAAGGCATATATACACATATATGCATTTTGTGTGTGAGTGAGTAGGAGTCTCACTCTATTGCCCAGACTGGAGTGCAGTGGCATGCTCATGGCCACCACAGCCTCTGCCCACTGGGCTCAGGCAATCCTTCTGCTTCAGCCTTCCAAGTAGCTGGAACTATGGGCATGCACCACCATGCCTGGCTAATTTTTTGATTTACTGTAGAGATGAGGTCTCTCCAAGTAGCCCAGACTGGTCTTGAACCCCCGAATTCAGGCAATCCTCTTGCCTCTGTCTACCGAAGTGCTTGGATTACAGGCGTAAGCCACCATTCCTGGCTAGCACAAGGTATTAGCATTTCCATGTCTAACCATTTAGGTCTGTTTACAAGTAGAATAATGTAGAGCTGACACTGACTTCCTTAGGTAGAACTTACTGATATTGAGATTTTTTTCCTAGAATGTTAAATAAATATTTAACATTTATTAAATAATGAAAAGTTCCCATATTTAACATGTTAATATTGTCTGACCTTTCCAGGAAAGAAGTAAACTTCACAGCTATGTGGTGAGTCCCTACTGTGTTCTAGACCTAGAAGGGCTATAAAGATGTTTTTCTTTCTTTCTTTCTTTGTTTTGGAGCCAAGGGTCCACATGCACGTTTGTTACATGGACATGTTCTGTAGTGGTGGGGATTGGGTCTCAGGTGGCCCATTTCCCAGACAGTGAAGATTGTGCCCAATAGGTAATTTCTGAAGTCTAACCCTCCTCTCTGCCGCCCCCTTATTGGTGTCCCCAGTGTCTATTATTTCATCTCTCTGGCCATTTAGTTCCATCATCTAAGCGAGAACACATAGTACTTAGTTTTCTGTTTCTGAAGAATTTACTGATATTCTAATGGCTCTTTGTTAAAGAGCAAGAAAAAGTGGCCATTTTGAATCACAGAAAGTTCAATTCCAGCACCTATCAGAGCTATCAGTCATGTGGTTGGTGAGAGGAAAATGTCTCACAATGAATGGATACTGCCTCTGAATTCTTTCAGTTCAGTTCTCACTTCAAGAAAAATAATCATTAGGGATAAATGCCTACACTGTACTATTTTTAGCTCTTTTTGAGGACAAACCTATTATTTCTTTCACTCCCTGGATGAAGCAGAAAGTATTCTCTTGTGGTCTAATAACAAGAAATTCTGCTGATTTTTCAAATTATAGGAAAACATCCTATATTTTATTGTAAAGGGAGGATAAATTATGAAGCATAGAAGTAAAAAAAATTTTGATTTCCTAAAATTCTATTTGGTTACAGATAAGATCAGTGACAACCTTCTTTGATACACAGTGACTAGCAATGGTACTGCCAGGACTCTGGCATGGTTGAGATTGGGACCCATTTTTGGATGAGTCACTATGGTGGGGTAGGGGCAGAGATATTCTGCTTCCTACCCCTGAGGCCCTGGGGAAGTCAGCACCAACTGAACTATGTGGAATGGGTTTCCCAACAAGAAAGGGGAGAGCTGGCCAAACGCATACGTGGTGCCTCAAGCTGTAATCCCAGCACTTTGGGACGCTGAGGCGAGAGGATTGCCTGAGTCCAAGGATTGGAGACCAGCCTGGGCAACTTGGCAAGGCGTTGTCTCTATGATAAATCAAAAAATTAGCCAGGAGTGGTAGCGCACCCCTGTAATTCCAGCTACTTGGAAGGCTGAAAATAGAAGGATCTCCTGAGCCCAGCAGGCCGAGGCTGTGGTGGTCATGAGCATGCCGCTGCACTACAGCCTGAGTAAGAGTGAGACTCCAACTCAAAAAAAGAAAAAGTGGTAGGGGAGAGCTGATCCTAGACAGGGTGCTAGAGAGACATAAACAAACAAGTCATCTCAAAGAGATTTTTTTGGCAATATGCATCCATCGTCAACCTAAAAATTCCTGCTTGTCAAATGCGTGTCTTGCATTTACTGCACCATCCTGACAAGAGGTCGTATGTGAATACTCCCCTCTTGCCTCTACCTCCCGAAGTGCTACACTACAGCAGCCATATGTCTTCCGAGCTAAGTGGTACCTCAAAACCACCCAAGCATTCAGAGATCAGTAACCTCCACCTTATCTCAGCCACAACACTGGCTCAGTATTTCTAGGTGGTTATCAGTTCCTGGTCCATGAGCTAGAAATATAGCAATGCCTTAACTACCATTGACTAATTGTTGTTAAATAATAAATGAAGTAAAACCTGCTTTCTAGGACTTAGATGCTTGATTGACACCTATGTTATACACTCTTACTATTTTCAGTTTTGGAGGGCTATAGCTCAAAAAGTTTTAGATCATCTTTTATACTGGATGCTGAGGGTGTTTTTAATCTTTGCGTTAGTTAAAAGGTTTTTATGGTACATTGAGAATTACTTTATATCCCAGAAAGCTTTTAATATTCATAGGGTGCCAGGCTCAATGGCTCAGCCTGTAATCCCGCGCTTTGGGAGGCTGAGGTGAGTGGATTGCCTGAGCCCGCGGGTTCGAGACCCGCGTGGGCAACTTGGTGAGACCTCATCTCTACAATAAATAAAAAAATCAGCCGGGCGTGGTAGTGCATGCCTGTAATTCCGGCGGAAGGCTGAGGCTGAAGGATCGCCGGAGCCCAGCACGTCGAGGTTGCGGTGGCCGGGAGCGGCCACTGCACTGCAGTCTGGGCGACAGAGTGAGACTCCAACTCAAAAAAAAAAAAAAAAAAATTCATAGGGTATGTCATCTCCTTGTCTTCTGCAACACCTTGCCTGCAGAGCTATATGTAGACTAAAAATGGTTTAACAAAAGCTATTTAAAACTATCATTGGTAAATAATCAGATAAAAATGATAAAACATTGAAATTAACAGTTTTTAAATGAGATTAATTATTATTAGTGGACTACTCATTGGAAGTTCAAATCTAATTTATGTAACACTGGACTCAATGTGTTATTTAGCTTTGATATAAGAACATAGTGACTCACTATATTTTCATGTTGACCCAGCTTTTAGGATTATAGTTTACACTTCAAACAATGAAAAATGTTAGATATTTTATCATTTATCTACCTTTTAGGATGCTTTTCGTGGCAATTTTTTTAAAAATCTAACTTAATCTGGCTTATATTGAAGAATGTACTGGCCCACCAACCCAGAAGACCAAAGCAGGGTAAACTTTTGTTCCACCCAGGAGACTTCTCTACAGTCTCTTATGGATCAGCACACATCCCGTTCAGGCTGCAGAAGTCTGGGCCTCCCTTCTGTGCAGGATACCATATAGACAGAAGAGAAATCATTTCTGCATTTTCCTGGAACAAGGCTGACTTTCTCAGAAGTCTTCAGCAAATTTTCCTCACAATTGTTTAGCCCAAATTTTATCAAATACCTATTTCTACACTAATAATTGATAAACAAAAAGAATAACTCATTTTCACCCCTACAGCTTGTCAGGGAGTCAGTTACTTAATGAGCTACATGAAATCAGAGTTATTATAGGAGGGAGGAAGGGAACAATGGCTGTTCGGCAAGAAACCAACTACTGCCCTGGGATAAAATTCAAGCAATGTATTTGCTAGAAAATATGACTGAAATTACATAGATTAGAGATATTTGGGATGCTGGCCTTCCTGACATCCTGAACATTATGTTAACCATGGGCTGTTAAATTCATGAGAATTTGCTATAGGCATCATTGTCAGTTCTTCCCAATACCTTGTATGAGTCTTGTATTTGGGTAATAAACAGATAAAGGTAAGAGAAAGGTCAGCCCTTACCTTTTGTCTGTTATCTTTGGTTTATCTATACAAAACATCCTTAATTTGGCCAATATGGTTCAAAGTCATGGGTGTTTTAGAAAAATAAACATGCATTCAATTAAATTATTCTGAATTGTAGAGAGCATTTTTTCACTACAAGAGTAGCATTATTTTAAAACATTAAAATCAGATTTTAAAATCACTGGTAATCTCACCTTTTTAACTTTATCTTCATTAAAATTATGAACTTTTTTCATTAATATGTTATAAAGATTTCTACAACTTATTATATAGGTCTTATACCCCTTATTCTTACTATCTGTATAAAATTCTGACAAGTGTATGTACATCATGTAATGCAACTGACAATATTTAATTGGAGAAAATAACTTTGAAATAATTGGCTATTTTCTTTTTTTTTTAATATATACAATATTTTTTTTATTGTGATATTGAGGGGTACAGTTAAGGGTTAGGTGCACAAATATGTCTCGTTCAGGCACCCTTGTTGATAAGAAGTGTCCCCCCATCCCCAGACAGGTATTTACTGCCGTTAATCCCTTCTCCTATCCCTCCCACGCCCCCATCGTTTCCCACCACTGTCAGTCATTTTCTTGTGGTAATACGTTGGATGATCAAGGTCTACTATATGAGTGAGAACATGTGATACTCAGTTTTTTGTTTCTGTGAGAGGTCACTCAGTATTATAGACTCTAGTT
>CAUYQG010078304.1:0-20333 GCA_963574415.1 Tarsius wallacei | reverse complement strand
TCAGGGAAAAGTTAAAGGTAAGAAGAATTCAGGCCGGGCTCGGTAGCTCAACCTGTAATCCCAGCGCTTTGGGAGGCCAAGGTGAGTGGATTGCCTAAGCCCGCGGGTTCGAGACCCACCCAGGCAACTTAGCAAGACCTCATCTCTACAATAAATAAAAAATTAGCTAGGTGTGGTAGCGTGCACCTGTAATTTTGGCTACTTGGAAGGCTGAGGTGGAAGGATCGCCGGAGCCCAGCGGGTCGAGGCTGCGGTGGCCAGGAGCGGCCACTGTACTCCAGTCTGGGCGACAGAGTGAGACTCCAACTCAAAAAAAAAAAAAGAATTCAAACATAGTCTTAGGATTACCTTTAACACATGCTTTTCAAAATAGTAACAAAAATCTATTTGCCTTCCCCTGTGGACCAAATATATATATGTATTTAAATCCAGACAAAAGTCAACTTGATACTACCCAACAATAAAAAGGAATGAACTATTGATAAATATGCTACATGGATGAATCTCAAAGCATTGAGCTAAGTGAAAAAAGCCAAACACAAAAGACCAGCTTCGATGTGATTCCATTTATAGGAAATTCTAGAAAAGATAAAACTTCAAGACATAGAAGCAGATCAGTGGCTGCCAGGGGTAGGGACTGACTGCGGTGGGGCATGAGGACAGTTTTTTGGAATGAAAGAAATATTCTAGAATACGACTGTGGTCAAAAGTAATCAATTGTACAGTTAAAATCAGTACATTTGATTGTATATAAATGACACCTCAATACACTGACATTAAAAAAGAGAAAATCTTGTCCAGGCTCGATGGCTCAGCCTGTAATCCCAGCACTTTGGGAGGCCAAGGTGAGAGGATTGCCTGAGCCCACGGGTTCAAGACCCGCCCGGGCAACTTGGTAAGACCTTGTCTCTATAAGAAATAAAAAAAACTAGCTGGGTGTGGTAGTGCATGCCTGTAGTTCCAGCTACTTGGAAGGCTGAGGCGGAAGGATTGCCGGAGCCCAGCAGGTCGAGGCTGTGGTGGTCAGGAGCGGCCACTGCACTCCAGTCTAGGTGACAGAGTGAGACTCCGACTCAAAAAAAAAAGAGAACATCTCAAAAAGATATATTTGATTAACACTGTGACACTTCACTTCAAATGTGCAAACTCAAAGCCACCACTGGAAGCATACCAGTGTCTGCATAAGTTATGTGACCAAATCAGTCATAACATCTCGGCTGGCTCTGCTTAGCTCTAAGCAGCCAGCTCAATCTTTTAGGGAGAGATACCACTCAAGAATCGCAGGAGGACCCCTCTTCTGGAAACCTACCTGTTTGGGAATTCACAAAAAGTAAAAGACGCCTTTTTGAAATGTTTGCTTAGGGGCATGAATTTCCAATCCATCTCAGACTTGGTTCTAGAAAGTCAGCCCTTGGATTTTCATCTGATACTCCCCAAAGTTGTCACATTTAGAGTATAACG
Source organism: Tarsius wallacei (assembly GCA_963574415.1). Lineage (NCBI taxonomy): Eukaryota > Metazoa > Chordata > Mammalia > Primates > Tarsiidae > Tarsius > Tarsius wallacei. The sequence goes on along the minus strand of CAUYQG010078304.1, from coordinate 18,872 downwards.
CCTGGTGTCTGTGGGAATAATATTCTACGCAGAGGTTCTCCAACCACAGAGCCGGAATGGTGCTGGGGCATTCCCACGGGGTGTGGCCAGGAAGGTTGAGGCCCTGGAAGTCCCCTATGCTCATTGTTGCACTGGCAGGCCAGTCATCACCCAGGGGACTTTTCTTTTTACAATGCCATGTAAATCATTTCACAGGATGGTCATCTCTCCACCCCATCCCCAAATAGAATTACAAGTACCATGTTGATTTTTGCCTTGTGTTCCATCATAACCTTAGTTAACTTTCAGAAGGAATGTCTGGCATGTCACCCACTTTCAAACTCACTTATGATAAAAACTGGAGCACTGGCTGTTAACATGCCAACAGAAGACAGGGCACTTGGTCTGGATTCCCTGCCCTTTAAAAACACCTCCCCAGATAGTTCTAATTATGTCAGCATTCCCATTAAAATTTTAGGTGTAAAATATAGCAATCGGGGAAAAAAATGTGTGTAACTCCCCTTTGTTCTTAATTGGTAAAGGAAAATGTCCATAAATGGAAATTGTTCAGTGTTTCCTGGATCGTCTGGATAAATTCTCTGAGGCTGGCCGGACTCCAGAAAACAGTGTTCTCTGAAGCAAATCCTGGCTGAAGCGGCCAGCTTCCATTTTATGCAAAAACATATACTGTGTGCGCACAGCTAGTATTCAGGGAGGGGAGAGGCCAGCCCAGAACTGAATTGGTGCCTTTTACTTATTAAAGGGAGTCCATCCCTTTTCTTTGGTTGACTGGTGGCATACCTGGGCCAGAGATGAGGGGAAATCAATACACAAAGAACTTCATTTGCATATTTTTGGGTGTAGCTATTACAGACAGAAATATTCAAATCAATGATTTAACAAAGCAAAACATGGAGGGGCACATGCTTAAAAAAAGCAAAATAGGCCGGGCATGGTGGCTTATGCCTGTAATCCCAACACTTTGGGAGACTGAGGTGGGAAGACTGCTCGAGCCCAAAGTTCAAGACCAGCCTAGGCAACATAGTGAGACCTCATCCCTACAAAAAAAATTTACCAACCAAAAAATTAGCTGGGCATGATGGGACATGTCTGTAGTCCCAACTGCTGAGGAGGCTGAGATGGAAGGATCACCTGAGCCCAGGAGGTCAAGACTGCGGTGAGCAGTGTTCATGCCACTGCACTCCAGCCTGGACATCAGAGTAAGACCCTTACTCAAAAAAAGAAAAAAAAAAGAAAAGAAAACAATCAAGAAAAACAGACATAGGCCGGGTTTGGTGGCTCAGCCTGTAATCCCAGCACTTTGGGAGGCCAAGGCAAATTGATTGCCTGAGCCCGTGGGTTTGAGACCAGCCCTGGCAACTTGGTCTCTACAATAAATAAAAAATTAGCTGGGCATGGTAGCACATGCTTGTATTTCCAGCTACTTGGAAGGTTGAGGTGGAAGGACCGTCGGAGCCCAGCAGGTCGACGCTGGAGTGGCCATTAGTGTGCCATTGCACGCCAGCCTGGGCGATGGAATGAGACTCCAACTCAAAGAAAAAAGAAAGAAAAAGAAAAACAGACATAGAAAAAACCCAGACAAATCAAATAGAGGGCAAATGATTCTGAGAGACATTTAGTAGATTTCAAGGGTATGTCAGCTGTTGTGTTCCCTTAGACTGAAATCTGGTCATTCACTTGCCTGTGAAATGTTGATTAAGTAGATGCCGCACTGTTCTTGGACCACAGATATTCAGATTTAGAAAGGTGAAAGAGCCCACTGCAGTGCAAATTCTTCTTGGGATTGCAGCAGTGGGGGTCAGAGCTGTATCATTTGTAGGCTCGACAAGTAAGCTGGAAGGGAGAGGTGGCCCCTCTTAGACCAGAGATCTCACTCTCGCCTTTGGAAGGGAGGAAAGAGTCCAGGAAACAGTGTTTCTCAACATGCTTCTAAATTTAAATCTGAATATTTTCCACCTTTAAGAATTATAAAGTCTGAAAAACTTTATAGCATTTAGAGTTCAGTCCTCCGACCTTAGATTGGAAACTCTGGATATATTTTAAATGTCTAATAATAATTTTGACAATTACAATACTGACAGCTGAGCTGTAGTGAATATTTGGCATTGCCTCGCTTGGTGTTGGGAGCCCTTACAGGGATTATGGAGTTCATTCCTCACCACCCTAATAAGAATAAGGATATTCTTATTATCCTCATTTTGAGGTTACCCAGGCTCCCTCACAAATCCATGCCCATTTTTCTCTCTACAGTTATCATTCAACTATAATATCAAAACAATTTAAGGGGCCAGGCGCAGTGGCTCATGTCTGTAATCCCAGGACTTTGGGAGACTGAGACAGGAGGATTGCTTGAGCCCAGGAGTTTGAGACCAGCCTGGGTAAAATAGCCAGATCTCATTTTTACAAAAAATTGGAAAATTAGCCAGGTGTGGTGGTGCATGCCTGTAGTCCCAACTATTCTGGAGGCTGAGACAGAAGGATTGCCTGAACCTGGGAGGTTGAGGCTGCAGTAGGCTGTGATTGTGCCACTGTACTCTGGCCTGCATGACAAAGTGAGACTCAAAAAATAAATAAAAACAAATTAAGCATCTCACTGAATAAAAACACTGTTTTCCAATTTTTTTTTTAAAGTTGAATCTTCAGATAAAAAATGAAATGCCTTAGTCCTTGTGACATACCATGGGGGGGTGGTGAGGGGGCCGAATAAAACCTAGAATTATCTTTTGGAGAGCAGGCCCTTTGTAGCACAGGCTTCCCCTGCTAAGTAAGTGTTCTGTGAGAGGCTGCATACAACTTCAGTGAAGCTTTTGGGGGAATTCTTTCAACGTATTTGCACATTTCATGATGGGTGATTTACAAGTACACCTGCCTCCAACATGCTGAGTGTTCAGCAGTTTTTGACCAAAAACGGTGCCCCACCCCCTGATTCACCTGCACTTACTCCAAGTGACTTTGTTTTGTTTCCCCAGATGAAAAAAGTCCTCAAAGAAAAACATTTTGCCAAGGTGAAACAAAAAATGGCAGAAGCACTAAAAGGCATCAAAACTGAAGAGTTCAAAAACCATTTTGAGCAGTGGAAAAAAGTCTTGATAGGCGTATTGCATCGAACAGAGTACTTTGAAGGTGACCAAAGTTTAAACATGTAACAATAAATACACAATTTTTGTAAATAAATTCTGGGATTTTGGGGTCACCCCTTCTATACTACATTCTATAGTGACTTCTCTCCACCAGACAAGTAATAAACAAGGCTTGGCTCTTAGGAGTCCATTTTTCTTTTCATATTACCTTTTGTTCTTCAGTGTACGATGTCTTCAATTCTTATGCAACAGCTTTTACATCATCCAGTCAGGTCTTGCTTGTTTTTCCTTTGGTCTGATACCTTCATCCAGATATGAGAGCATTTTGTTAAGTAACTCAATACTTGAACTCTTTAGAATAATTGGAAGTTATATTCAGCATAGTGGGAAGAATATAAGTAATCTGAAAGAGCTCAAGAATTTAGTAGCGATATCCCTAAATTCAGCTTTTCTAGGTCCTGGTTACACAAAAATCCCCAAACATTCCTGGGTGGTTCTTTTGCAGGAAGCCTGCAGATTGCCTGTGACTTTTTGGTTGTTTGCATTGCAATTATGAAGAGAGTTACAAATAACCACAGAAAAATTAGACACCCTCCTCATTAACCTAAAAATTTCTCAGTCTCAATATGTTTATTTTGATTAGTAGGAGAATTAATTCAGTGATTCAAACAACTTAAATCAAATTACACATTTGCCTCAACCTTCTGGCTATTTTAGGTAAATATATTTAGGCCTGGCTTATTTGGACAATTATTTTAATACCCCGCTTTCATTGTCATTGCTTTATCAAAGCTACTAATGTTTTTGCTACTTTCTTATCTCAGGGTCCTCTCTTAATACAACCCGTAGAATTAGAAAATTTCAGCTAAAGCAGAATATGACTGCTTGGTTTGCAACAGAATTGTTTACATGAGATTAAGTACATCTTATGTGCCTCGGGTAAACATAAAATGAATTACACCTATGCTAAAAATTCTATACACATGGACTTTTAAAACTTGAGCTCTGTGAAGAAAATCCTTTTTGAGTAAGATTTGGGAGTTTTTGTTTGGTTGATTTGGTTTTTAGATCTTAATCTTACATTTTATACTTTCTATGGGAAAAAAGGGCAATTCTAAATCTTCAGACCCTTCAGGCCCGATGTAAAGCCCATCTTAGGAAAACCTGTCCTGATATTATCTGCATTCTAATCTTTCCTATTGGAAGTTTCCGAAGAATTTGTATTAAGTTGGTAAATACATTTATTTTAATAAAAAATAATTTAATGAGCTTCCTTTCAGAACCAGATCTTGTCTCACCAGTCACTTACACTGTTGATTTTTCCTCTGGAACACAGACAGAGTTGAGAGGGTGATAACATGTGACAGGCCAGGCCTATTCAGACCCACATGCCGTTTCCCAGGACCAGGCTGAGTCTGACAGAAGCACCAGTCGATGTTTTGGGAGCAGGTGGCTTCCATGACACTAACCTTAAATGTTTAGAAAAGCAGTCTAAAATATCCCCAAATTTCCTTATTCATGTACTACGGAATTATCATTTAACCAACTCTTTTAAATATCTATATTTTCTAGAAGTTTTGGTCTGATACATAAGATTGACTTTCTTTTATTATAAGGATCTCATAATTATCACTGGCTCTAGTGCTTTAGGATTTACTAATCATTTTTCTCAATCCCTTATGACTTTTTAAACATTATATGTCCCTTTGCTTTTCTGGCTGAAAAATCCTATTTTTAGACTCTTCTAGTAGCCTGTCTTGGTGATGATTTGGGGTGCTCTTCTTAGGAAGTTTTTAAACTTTCCCAGGTGTTTTGATGAAAAGAGATCAGACTGTAAAAGTTTCTTACATTTAAGTGCACCACAACTTACATACTGGTGGCATAACTTTTTCTGATGCGGGGGCTCCAGAGAGGTCACGTCAGATGCTTATGCCCAGACCAGGGCTTCTGGCAGAGGAGGATTCAGGAGCAGCGTTAGCAGAGGGCTAAAATGCAACACAGAGCTTCCCTTGCCAAGCAGTGCACCCTGGCACAAGCCTGCAGGCAGCTGGAAGAAGGAAAACTTTTCTCTAATTGGTCTACCCAGAGATGATCCTTTTGGTTAGCCTTCTGCCTGGACAGGGTACATTTCTAATTTGCACAAAAGTGTCTGCTGAGCTGGCCTTGGCATGAGCAAATGGGAACCAGGGATCAGACTACATGACTTTTTAATTTTGTCCTTGTTGTGAAGCTGGTAATTCAGATTCCATCATTTAATACTTCTAATTTGGACGCTTTTTTTTCTTCTGTACCAGTTTTCATTTCACATTTCACTTTTCACATTTCACATTTCACATTTCAATTTTACATTTCACTTTTCTGATTTGATATTCAACATCAGTTGGAAGATTAAACCATATATTACGTGTTCCGTGTAAATTACAATCACTTTAGAAAACAGGCTTACCAAACCAATTTTTTTTTTTTTTTTTTGAGTCATAGTCTCACTCTGTCGCCCAGGCTGGAGTGCAGTGGCACACACTGCAGCCTCAACTTGCTGGACTCAGGCGATCCTTTGCCTCAGCCTTCCAAGTAGCTGGAACTACAGGCGTGCACCACCACCTGGCTAATTTTTTTCATGTATTGTAGAGACAAGGTCTCGCCATGCTGCCCAGGCTGATCTTGAACTCCTGGGGTCAGGCAATCCTCTTACCTCAGCCTCCCAAAATGCTGGAATTACAGGTGTGAGCCACTGCGCCCGGTCTAGCACATTTTCCTTCACCCAAAAACTGCTAATCTTCTCTTTAAGCAGCTCCATGTGTATAACAAAATATTATCTATGGCTCTAGGGTACCTAAAATTTTAAAAATAATTTCTGGCATGTAAGTTTAGTAACTTTTTTGAATGTCCAGACCAACTATTGTTCTATCTTAACTTTAAACTTATTTATGCTCCCAAAGAGTCATTCTAGTGCAATCAGATGTCTTTTCCCCAGAAACTGTGCTTCCTTTTCAGAATAAGTTGCTTGCTTGTCTTTATTAGAGGTTCTATTGTTTAACTCCCCCATCTGTCTTCTGTAAGGCATCTCTACCCAGTGAAAATGTCTGCCATGATGGAAGTGTTCCATATTTGTGCTTCCTAATAGGATAGCCACTAGTACACGTGTAAGAGCTAAATGCAAGCTGCATCTTTAATTAATTAAATTTAAATTTAAATTTAATAGTCTTTTTGTGACTACCATATTGGACAGTATAGGCCCAAGGCCTTCTCTGGACCCCTTTTTATAGATGGGCCACACTGAGTACCTCCTTCACAATGATCACCTGTAACATGTTGCATCTTGTGGCTGGCAGTTCAGTCATCTCACCCTCAAGTTCTTGCAAAGTTACCAAGTAGATAGAATCACTTCTGATGGGAAAAAATTATTTTTGAAAGGAAATACATAATAATGTTTGACTATTAAAATTTTACCCAGCAGAAATTTTATCTTGTATGTTACATAAAGTTTTCTGACCCTGAATTTATATTGGCAAATGTCATTTTTATATAAATAAACTCCTGTAAGCTAGATGCCTGGGACTTGTGGGAAAGTTCCTTGCTCTGATTTTTCATTTTACCTTCTGGAGACTAACATTTGAAAGGTTGCACATATTTTTGTTTCTGCCATTGTTAAGTAAGGCATTCGCATTGCTATATTTGAAGGGTATTTTTGAGAAATGAAATAGCTAGTGTTTGCAAATGGGTGTCAGAAAGGTGTTTAAAATCACTTTCTAGAATACTCCTACAAACTTACTCAGGTGTTATAATCCTCTAGAAATAAAATTTACCTACAAAAACAGTCATCACAATCACAGTTTTCAAACATATGAGTATGATTTGATCTGTTTAAAGGAAATAATATGATAAAGGAAAGAAGCTCTTGGAACTCATCCTTTTGGTCCATAGGATAAATTTCTGGTATTAAGATCTGACAAATTTATTGTGTTGAGATAATTTTGATAGAGAATCCTTTATCTCAATAAAATTTTTGCTCTGCTCATTCTTTCATTTGCTTGTTCAATGAATTTTTTGTGTTTATCTACTATGAGCCAAGCATTGTGGTAGACACTTAATCAGTAATACATCTATGGAAAAGGATGACAAGACAAGAGCTACAGAGACATACTTTCCTAAGCATGAAAGGAACCAAAGGAAGAAAGATTGTTATCGGGTACAGTTTCAAGGCTTGTCCTAATAGAATACCTTGCATTGAAAGAGAACAATGAATTAATCACTTCAATCTTTCTAATAAATGGCTACTCAATTGTTTGTTAAGATTATAAATCAGCTTGATGAATAGTAAGGGGCCTGTACATATTAGTCTTTGGTACCTCTTGGGACAAATGGGCTTGCCAGAGAGCCTACAGGCTAGCGACTTTTTCAATGGCTCCCATCTTTTTCAGAATAAAATCCAAAGTCGTTCTGTAGCCTCTGAGGTACACATAAAATGTCCTGCCTCACCTCTCTAACCCATCTTCAGCAGCTCTCTCTCTCTCCCAATCACTCTGCTCCAACCACTCTGGTCCCTTCTCTGTTTCTTGAACAAGACCACATGCTCATCTTCATCCTACCTGAGGTTGCCTATGCCCAGATGCCACCGCCCACCCCTGCCCAATTATTCTCTATTCCTTTCCTTGGCTTTTACTTTTCTTCTTATTACTTATCACCACTTGACATGAGGCTCATGAATTTGTTATCTGTCTCCCACTATAGAATATGCTTCATGACAGCAGGGATTTGGTATTGTAGCAAAGCACAGAACAGTGCCTGCCTCTTAAAAGACCCTCAGTAATATCTTTTTGAATGAATGAATGACCCATGTTTCCTACTTATTTTACAAGGCTGAAATTACTAAACTTTCCATATCGTAGTTGAAACATTAGTATGATAAGGGAAATCATATCTTATTAAATTCCTCTGAAAGAATGTTGGGAAGATAACTAAGTTAATACTATACAGATTTGACTTGCTTGGAAGATAAATAATTCTAAAACTCAAGTTCTCTTATTTTATTAAAGTAATCCCAAAGCCATACATTGATACAACCACAATGAATCTAAAAGAATGCCATCTAACTACAATAAGAATGGTGTGAGAAACAGTCAACTTCAGAATGAGATGATGCTTATGAAAAGGAGTTTCTTATGTTTAGAACTTAAAGATTAAGGAGAGAGAACTGCATGTAAGACCAAGGTAGAGAGAAAGCCCAGATCCTCAGCACCTCTTTGCATGCATCTTCTTGGTCTCATCACAAAGTGTCTTCCAACCTAGATATTCCATGTTCTGTAAGTTAAAGGTCATTTGCTCAAACCTGTTGCCATGATTGGCATGTTTGCTGTCTCCAAAACTCATGTTGAAATGTGATTGTCATTGTGATGGTATTAAAAGGTAGGACCTGTAAGTGGTGATTGGGCATTAAACTACTCTCATGGGTAGGTTTAATACTTTTTTTAAAAAAGGGCTTTGGGAAGTGGGTTTCCTTTCTTGGCTCTTCTGCTTTTCTGCCATTTGAGGAAGAGCATTCCTCTCTTCTACAGGATGTAGCATTCACAGTGCCATCTTGGAAGTGGTGACCCAGCCCTTATCAGACATAAAAACTGCTAGTGCCTTCATCTTGAATGTCTCAACCTCCAAAACTGTGAGGAATACATTTCTGTTCTTTATAAATTACACAGTCTCAAGCATTCTGTTAAAACTGCACAAAACAAAGACATCTTTCCTGTCCCCTGAAAGACCCACACTCATCAATCTCGACGGTTAAAAAGAGTGATAGTAGTTTTTTTTCTCTATTTTTCGTATTTATTTTTAGTGATGGAGAGAAAATTTTATGGCAGCAAGTGTTAATTCATTTCAGTGTTTGTAAACTTTGAGAGATACATTTATCTACAAGTAACAGAAATCTCAACTCAAAGTGTTTTTTACAATAAGCACATTCACAAGTTTATAGATGAAAAATCCAAGGGGTGGGTGGGAAATAGGGTTAGATTATCCTGCAGCCCAATAACACCATAAAGGGTTCAAGTTCTAGCTTTCTTTTCCATCATCCAGCATCCACTCCATCTGAAGGCTCCTTCCATTCATAGTTGTGGATTGACTGCCAGTAGCAATCAAGGTTCTATGCTTCCTTATTCATGTAGATAAGAGAGAGCAGATCTTTCTCCTCCAAACTCCAAACAAAACTTTTCCCCTTCCTGATTGGGCCCATCATCGGCCATCTCTGTACCTGTAATTATCACCAGGAAAATGCTTTGTGCTTATTGTGGGATGGCTATGATTGACTTAGGCCAGGGATTGGCAAACTATGACTGCAGGCCCAATCCTGCTTGCCTGCTTTCAGGAAGTTGAATTAAAACATAGTCATGGTCGTGGTGGTGGTGGCTGTGAGTGTGCCACTGCACTCCAGCCAGGAGTGAGACTCCAACTAAAAAAAAAAGGTCATGTTCTTCTCTACATATTATCTATGGCTACTTTTGCACTACAGTGGCAGAGATCAATAGTTGCAACAAAGACCATAAAACCCCCAAAGTCTCAAATATTTACTATCTGGCCCTTTATAGAAAAAGTTTGCCAACTCCTGGCTTCAGTTAATGTGGTCCCACTTTGGAGCTGTGATGGATTCTCTAAACTATGATTCTGTTACCTAGTGAGAGAAAGTTTGGACTCAATGTGGATCTCTTCATGTGTCAACCTAAGATTATTTTTCCTCTTGTTCTTTCCTAAGCACTGCTAAAAAAGAAACAAACACACCAACTTCATTATGAAAGTCTTTGTTTTTGAAGTCCTTTGACTCATTGATTGATATCAGCTCCTGACATTGATCTGTGTTCCACCCATGGCTGTATGTCACTTGGCTAAACTATCCTGAAGTTATTTTTTAATTTTATGAAACCAGACTACCCAAACTGTCTGCCAGATCTTCAACCCATCAACAGTGTTAGACAGAATTCCCCAGAGTACTGCTGCAGTCATATAAGAAATATTCCTCGGCCAGGCATGGTGACTCGTACCTATAATCCTAGTACTTTGGGAGGCTGAAGGGAGATGATTGCTTGAGCCCTGGAGTTCGAGACCAGCCTGGGCAATACAGTAAGACCTTGTCTCTACAAAAATCAAAATAAATGAGGTGGGCATGGTGGCTCACGCCTGTAACCTCAGTTACTTAGGAAGCTGAGGTGGAAGGGTTGCCTGAGCCCAGGAGATCGAGCCTGTGGTGAGCCGTGATTGTGCCACCGCACTCCAGCCCGGACAGCAGAGTGAGATGAAGAAGAAGAAACATCCCTAAAACCAGGGCACTGCCTTGCAATGCCTGGTCAGTCTGAGGCAGAATGGCTCACATCATGATTTTCCAGGTGATTTCCTGCCCAAATAGCAGTCTGACATTTCTTCTTAAAATAGCTTTACTCGTTTATTTTTATTATGACAGGAGTGATGCGTGTCCATTGTAGAAACATTAGAAATGCAGATAACCAGAGAGGAAAAAAGAAAACTTGTCATCATCCCACACTCCCAGGGACCTTTAAAAGCAAACAGTGTGTTCCGGAGGTGCAGTCTTCCCTCTAAGTGGTCTGAACTAGCTTTGACTTTTCCAGCAGGAAGTCATGATGGAATATTTTATTTTTTAGTCCCCCATATTTAGGAAGTTACTGAATGGGTCTATTCTTTGTCTGGCCTTTCTGAGGGTCTTTATTAAATTGTGAACTTTCTGACTATTTCAGGAAATTTATAGAAAAGGGCAGAGTCTGAGAAGTTGCTGTCTCAAATAGCTTAGTCGTATGCATATCTCTTAGAGTCTTACACAAACATGAAAGAGAAGCTACTTCTCTTCGTTTGAACTCGTATATACAATTCCATCTTATTTTGTAAATAAAAGGGAGCCAATCTTTCTGAAATATAGGGTTGGGAAAGTGTGTTCAGCCCCACAAATCCTCACTTAGACACACCTGTGGGTTTACTCATGCTCATTATAGAAACCACTTGAAAATGCCCTAAGGTTGGGCTGTCTCCAAGACATCAGATGGGTACATTAGGTTTCGGGCTAGAACTGACTGTAGGTTGGGATTCAGCATCGTTCAAGTCCCTGTGGGGATCTGACTGTCGGATGCAGGCCAATGCTGTAATTAGAAACCAGGCATTACTTCAGAAAGGGGTGCTTTTCTCTCTGCTCCCAGCACCCACCCCATCTCCATTATTTCTCTATGGAGTCTACACAATGCAGCTGACACCATGGGCCATAATAAGCCTAACCGTATTTAATGGATAATTCTTGTTAAAGAACACATGAGCCCCTGAATGCCTAGGAAAGAAGGAGTGAATGGGAGTGGGAACTTCACCAATGATAGAGGTCAAAGCACACTGGTCTTGAGGTCTAGACTGTCTGAATTCGAACCCCAGCTCCATCCTTCCAGGCAAGATGATCTTGGGCAAGACCCTTAACTTCTTTAGATCTCATTTTCTACATGGATACAAGAATGCTAGTAACAGTAGCTACTCACTTCATAGTGTTGTCTGCTGGGAATGCGGAAGGCAATAAAAGGGCCACACATTTAGCACCGTATACTATGGAAGCATTAGCTCTCGTGTCATAAGGGGAGCAGGTGCAGACGGGAAGCTGGGAACTTTGAACATATTTCTCTTCACAGCTCACCTGCCTGTTCACCCATATTTACAGAGTTCTGACTGCTCAATTCAGATCAGACTTTCAGCATCAGACCAACTCTGTGAGAGCAGAGGGGTATAGCTTTCAGTTCAGTTAATTTTTTCTTAACGATATGTGTGTGTGTGTGTGTGTGTGTGTGTGTGTACATATATATGCATATATATACAGAAAAGCTATGGATTTACAGAAATTGAGAATAGAAAATAGAAAATTCCCATATACATCACACTCACTTTCTCCTATTATCAGCATAAGCCCAAAGTGCTGGGCATACAGGCTTGAGCTACCGCACCCAGCCTAATGTCCTTTATCTGCTCCAGGATTCCATCCAGGACACCACATTATATTTGGTTGTGACGTCTCCTTAGACATGTTTCTTGGCTGTTACATTTTTCTCAGACTAGCCATATTTTTGATGACCTCAATGACAGTGTTGAGGAACAGTGGTCAGGGGTTTTGTAGACCATCCCTCAACTGGAGTCTGACACTTTTCTCATCATTAGACTGAGGTTATGTGTTTGGGGAGGAAGTGCCATTTTCCTTTCATTGTATCAAGAACACATGCTACCTACATGACTTATCACTGTGGAGGTTAATCTTGAGCACCAGGCTCAAGTCGTGCTGGCCAGTGTTCTCCGCTGTCACTCGACTCTCACCCACCTCTTTTCACACTGTACTCTTTGGAAGGAAGACGCTGTGTGCTGAAACGCAGAAGGAGTGGGTGTTATCCTGTACCTCCTCGAGGGCAGAATGTCTACACAAATTACTTGAAATTCTTTTGTATCGGAGATTTGTCTTTTCTCCTCAAGTAATTTCTAGTCTAGTCTTTGCTTGAATGAACTAGTCTAAAGCCAACTTCTTTCAAATTGATGGAATTTTCTGTAATTAAGTATTAATATTTGGAGTGTTCTTAAGCTGGACATGGGGGAAATATGACAAAACTAGATTGCTAAAACCTGACTTCATCTTCTAGTTGAGCGTCGTGATTGGCAGATCTGGAGTTAGTAATTCCTTGCTAACCCTATATGGAAAGGCCTAAAAGATGAATAAGGAATTAAAAATAAAATGAGTGGGATGGTCAAAACCAATATAAATGAATTGCTATGAGCCAAATGGAAAAGCATCCTTTGGCAAGTTCAAACTGGTTGTCTCAGCGTGCTCTGAAGATGTGATTTCAGTGTTCCAGCCACTGGGCACCTTTTGTAGACATAAATCCTGTCCCTTATTAAAAAAAAAAAAAAAGGATATCTCTTTGCCACTCCTCAAACACATATTTATATTGTCTCAGCATAAACATGCTCTTAAAAATCGCACCGTCCACACACACCAAACAACTTCAGAATAAAAGCCATGTCTAGAATAATTAGAGTAACTTATTGGGTAGCTAATAATTAACTCAAATTTTTCTTGGAGAGACTCATTTTCAAACTAAAAAGTATGTTTGGGGTTGTTCATGTGAAAGAAATGGAGGATTATTATTGGATCGGGTTTCTACATCTGTTTGGTCAGATCAAACTTTAGCCACCATTGTCTTCATTCTACTAGGATACATATTTTTTTTAAATTGAAAGCAATTCAGTGTTTGCTTCCAAAGCATGGACTTATAAAGATAGGCTAATGTTTGTACATTTCTCCGAAGTTCACCTCCAGACAGGAAGACCTCTAATGTGCCAGCAGGTTCCTTGCACCTCTCCTTGGGTCAGCACAGCAGCATTCCACAGCTCTTACACATCTCCTTGGAAACCCACCCAATGCATGGTACACAGCAGCCTGCATTCCCCAGCGGTGGAGGCCTTGATTCCTGTCTTATCCTGTTCTGCTGTGTGCTTTTCACACACACCTGAGGGCCGGCATTCGTTTTGATCTATTATCTCAGGCCATTAAAATGAGCAGAAGGAAAAATTTAAAAGCCATTGAACAACTCTACGGTAATTATGGTGAAGATTCTTAAAAAGAACTATCATGGCCAGCTCAGAGCCTCCTCAGTCTCCCACTTCCTGTAAATGCAGCAAATGGAGATCTGCCTTTGATTCCATAGTAAATTCAAGGAAGAAGATGTTGGTGTTAAATGTGGTTTCTGGTCAACTAAATCCTTACTAACAATTGTTTCTAGAATGTGGCACTTCACTTTCCTTTAACAAATTAGGTCTTCTAACTGTGTCACCCATATTATCTAAAGCATGCTTATTATCATCTTTCTGGAATATTTTGGGTCTTGTTCCTTCTTAACCATTATTTTTGTTCTTCAGCACTATAGTTATTATAGACGATGTAGGTCAAAATTTTTTTGGACACCCTTTGCCCTCACTTGGAAATCTTGGATGGTTCTTTGTCTTCAATTTTAAATGAGATTCTTGAGATGGCCTTATATTCATGAGATATTGTTCTTTTCAATTAGCTCAATTGCTGGGAGGAAAAAAATTCAGCCAAATTAAGGGTTTTGATTAAGGTTTTGTGGGTATATGCTTTCTAAATTCTTTGCTTGGAGAGGTACACTTACAAGAATGCAAAACTGGCCGGGCTTGGTGGCTCAGCCTGTAATCCTGTGCTTTGGGAGGCCGAGATGAGTGGATTGCCTGAGCTCGCGGGTTCGAGACTCGCCTGGGCAACTTGGTAAGACCTCATCTCTACAATAAATTAAAAAAAAAAAAAATTAGCCGGGCGTGGTAGCGCGTGCCTGTAGTTCCAGCTACTTGGAAGGCTGAGGTGGAAGGATCGCCGGAGCCCAGCAGGTCAAGGCTGTGGTGGCTGGCAGCATGCCACTGCACTCCAGTCTGGGCAACAGAGTGAGACTCCAACTCAAAAAAAAAAAAAAAAGAATGCAAAACTAGCTGGGTGCAGTGGCAAAACTAGCTGGGTGCAGTGGCTCAGGCTTATAATCCCAGCACTTTGGGAGGCAGAGGTGAGAGGATTGCTTGAGCCCAAAGTTCAAGACCAGCTTGGGCAGCATGGCGAGACCTTGTCTCTACAATGAATCAAAAAATTAGCTGGGCGTGGTGGTGCACACCTGCAGTTCTTCTTGGAAGGCTGATGTGGAAGGACTGCCTGAGCCCAGCAGGTAGAAGCTGTGGTGACCAAAATCATGCCACTGTACCCCAGCCAGGGTGACAGAGTGAGACTCCAACTCAACAAAAAAGAAAAGAAAAAGAATGCAAAACTGCAATGCATATGGCTACCATAAAAGGAAATACAGTAATCTGATATTTGGTTAGAGTAAATCAAATATCCCTATTTAAACCACTGGCTTTGTAGAAATTACTCAAGTACACTTCATCAACCCCAAGTACGTATGCTGATCTTCATCTGGAAATCAAACCCACCCTTTTTGCATCCAAAAGTCTTAACAAGTGTCTGTCATGTGTCTGTGTGCAGGATGCAGAGAGCTAAGGCATCTATGAGTCACCATGTGTCATTCATGACCGATGCGCTTTTAGTGAACAAAGATTTCAATAGACTTCATGTGAAAAATAAACCTTCAGGACAATTTACCGAAACAGCTTCTACTGGAACAGGACTGAAAGAGAGAAAATTGTGACTACTTAACCAAATCAATTCTCCAATGAAACATATCGTACCTCAGCTACTCACTTGCATGGTCACATCAAGATGGTGTCATTCCAAGTAACTATGCCTCTTCCAGAACTCAGTTTCAAGCACCCAATCTCTAGTCACCTCCTCAGATTGTTGTTTAAGCTCAGTCCCTATGGCACCCAGACTTTAATAACCCCTCAACCCACTGGGGCCTACAATCCACTGAACCTGCCACCCAGGCACTTCTTGGACCCTCTGTCGCCATCACGGCCTTCCTCAGCCATGTGACATCCCAAGGTCAGCCAACAGAATTCATCCTCCACACATGTCTACTCTGAACTCATGTCCATTAACCTCAAGAGGAGTCATCATACTACCTGGCCATCAGCCTCCTTTCTCTTAGTCCAATGGCTTTTCTGTTTGCGAAGACTTTTACATTTTCCATTTTTCTTCACATCTTCCACGTCTCCTCCCCCATGTCACTCTCTGCTGATGACCTATTTCTTAAGACACTGAGAAAACAGAAGCACTCAGAAGAGAACCTCTACTGCCAGCAACCTCCCTCACCTCCACCGTCCTCACGGCCACATACCCTAATGTAAGGCCAGCAGAACAGATGTCCCTTGCCCTAGTTAAGGACAGCACTTGGGGATTCTCCACCCGTATCACTGATATTTCTCTCTTCTGGATATTTCTTATCCGCCTACAAACATGCTGGTGATTTTCCCATCTTAAGACCAAACAGGAGGGTGTGGTGGCTCAAGCCTATAATCCCAGCACTTTGGGAAGCCGAGGTGAAGGGACTGCCTGAGCCCACGGGTTCAAGAACAGCCTGGGCAACTTGGCGAGACCTCATCTCTACAATAAATCAAAAAATTAACTGGGTGTGGTAGTGTGTGCCTGTAGTTTGGCTACTTGGAAGGCTGAGGTGAAAGGATCACCGGAGCCCAGCAGGTTGAGCATGCCACTGCACTCCAGCCTGGGCAACAGAGTGAGACTCCAACTAAAAAAAAAAACCAAAAACAGTTCCCTTGAACCCATGCTATGCTTTAGCTTTTGCCCATCTTCCTGCTGCAATTAGGTTTCCAGAATCATTTCCAACCACTGCAATTAGGTCCTCGCCTCCACTACTCCACTGAAACTGCCCACACCAAGGCCCCCAAGGCCTTCCATGTTGTAAACCCAAGGGCCAATTCTCAGCCTTTGTCTTCTTGGAATTATCAGCATCTTTTGACATAACTGATTATTCTTTTCTATTTAAAACAAGTTTTTTTCCCCTTAGTTTCCAGGACATCGTGCTCATGTGGCTTCTCTCCTACCTCACAGATTACCCCTTTCCAGTCTACTTTGCTCATTCCTCCACTTTTCCCTGACCTCTTAACATAGAAGCGCCCTCTAACATAGAAGCCACCCGCGGTTCCAGCCCTCGTCTCTTTTCTGTCTATGCTCACTTCCTAGGTTTTTCTACCTAGTTTCAAAGCCTTAAGCATATCTGCTGATAACTCTCAAATTTACATTTCCAGCCTGCTTGCACAGCTCTCCTGAACTCCAAGCTCCTGTATCCAACCACCTATCAGAATCTCCATTTGGATGGGTCAACATCCCCGATGTATTACATACAAAGCTGAACTCCTGACATTCCTCCCCTGAGACCTCTTCTGCCTCAGTCTTCCCTATCCTTTTGGTTGTTCAGTCCAAGCACTTTTAAGTCATTATTGACTCTTTTCCTTGCAATCTCATTCTATCTTCAGATCATAATCAGAGCTGGACCAATTCTCATCATCCCCACTATGGTCACCTTGACCCAAGCCCCCTTGTCTTTTGTGTGAATTATTGTCATAGGATCCTGTCTCATCTCCCTACTTTTGCCTACCTTAACACAACGGCCCAACGACTCCTATTACAGTATAACTCAGGCCATTATCGCTCCTTGTTATAGAGGCTTCCAGTGGCATTCCAGCTCACCGAGTGAAAGCCAACGTCCTTGTAATGGTCTCCAAATCCTATACTCTATGCCTCACCTCCCACCCTACTTGCCTCTCTTTCCTGGGCAGTCCCAGCCACATGTCCACTTCCACATCTGGACCTCCCCCCTCTCTGGTGCCTCTTCCGGGAATGTGCTTTCTCCAGATGGTCACGTTGTTCTGGTCCTCACTCAAACACCATTTCCCCGGTGAGGCGTTCTCTACCATCCTGCATGCATTTGCAAGCTCACCCCACCCCCACACCCTTGCTCTCTCCCCTGCTTTATTCTTCTTCATAGAACCTTCTACCCTTCTAGACATTGGTGTGCAACTTCAGAGAGTATAATATGGAGGCTGAGATGCAGGTAGGTTCTGGGGTCAATTTGCCTGAGCTCAAGGCGCAACTGTGTCATGTACCAGGTATTCAAGATGGAATCTCTCTAGTCTTCATTTTTTTCATCTACAGAATGGGAATGATAATAGAATCCACCTCGTCCAGTTGTTGGCTTAATATTTGTAAAATGCTTAGAACAGCATCTGGACTACATTAAGCACTCCATCAACATGATTAGGTAATACTTTTGTATATTTCATCTATCTTTTGTTTATTATGCCTTCCCCTGCTGGAATGTAAGTTTCATAAGTGGAGGGATTCTTGTCTATTCTGTGCACTGCTGTAGCCGTCACATAGGACAGAGCCTCACCCAGAGATGGTTCCCATGATATAATTATAGAATGGCAGGTCATTATCGTTTCTCGGTATTCAAGAGTCAGTAAAGAAAACTTGCTAAATTTTTTCTCAATTTAATGATGTGCCCATGAACAAAACCTGGAGTTCCTCTATTGCAGACATTGGTGCTGGCCTAGATACATTTGTTACTCATCCACAGTTGGCAAGCCTCGCTCCTGGGTTATTTCAGAAAGTCACAGAAAAGACTCAGCATACTAGGAGGGTATGCACTGGTCCTATTTTAGTGCTAGACCAGTAGCTATCAAAACTGGTGGCTCACATCTCTAATCCCAGCACTCTGGGAGGCTGAGGTAGAAGGATCACTTAAGCCAGGAGTTGGAGACCAGCCTAGGCAACATAGTGAGACCTTGTCTCTCTTAAAAAAAAAAAGAAAAAAGAAAAAAGTTGGCTGGACATGGTGGCACATGCCTGTCGTCCCAACAACTCAAGAGGTTGAGGCAGAAGGACCACCTGAGCCCAGGTCCAGGCTGCAGTAAACTGTGATCATGCCACTGTACTCCAGCCTGAGCAACAGAGTGAGACCCCAACTCAAAAGCCTCTAGAAACCTCTCAGTGATTTCTGACCAGAATTTTTTTTGTTGTTGTTGTTGGAGTCTCACTCTGTCGCCCAGACTGGAGTGCAGTGGCTACTCCCGGCCACCGCAGCCTCGACCTGCTGGGCTCCGGCGATCCTTCCGCCTCAGCCTTCCGAGTAGCTGGAACTACAGGCGCGTGCTACCACGCCCGGCTGATTTTTGATTTATTGTAGAGATGAGGTCTTGCCAAGTTGCCCAGGCGGGTCTCGAACCCGCGGGCTCAGGCAATCCACTCACCTCAGCCTCCCAAGGCGCGGGATTATAGGCTGAGCCACCGAGCCTGGCTAGAATATTTTT
>CAUYQG010078292.1:0-16223 GCA_963574415.1 Tarsius wallacei | reverse complement strand
AAAACCCTTGAACACCTAGGTATAGAGGGAATATACTTCAAAATAGTAAAAACCATCTATGATAAATCCACAGCCAACATATTCCTAAATGGACAGAAATTAGAAGCATTTCCCCTTGAAAACTGGAGTAAGCCAAGGCTGTCTACTCTCACCCCTCCTGTTCAACAAAGTGTTGGAAGTCCTAGCTAGAGCAATCAGACAAGACAAGGATCTCAGGGGTACCCAAATAGGAAAAGAGGAAGTTAAGCTATCTCTCTTTGCTGATGACATGATCCTATACCTGGAAAACCCAAGGGAATACATCAGAAACCTCCTTGCACTGATAAAGGACTTTGGCAAAGTCTCAGGTTATAAAATCAATATTCAAAAGACAGTCACATTTTTACACACCAACAACAACCAGGCAGAGAACCAAATAAAAAGTACAACCCCATTCACAATATCTACCTAAATAAATAAATAAATAAATAGATAAATAAATAGAAAAAAGAAAAAGAAAAACATAAAAAAGAAATACCTCGGCATCTTCCTGACCAGAGAAGTGAATGATCTTTACAATGAAAGCCACAAACACTGTTTATAAAATTTAAAAGTTAATACACTAATTCTTCTTAAATAAGTATGAGGTGCAATAAGAATGGAGAGTATAAAGTGATTGCTTTTGCTTGAGATATTGAGGGAAGGTTCTTTGGAAGAAGTATTATTTGATTACCTTTTGAGGTCTTTATAAGTAAGAGTAGACTCCTTGCTAATACATTACATTTACAGCGCAGAAAAGTCAAAGATTTAATACATTTCTGAAGAGACTTCTATGGATATTATCATGTTCCTTTTCCACCAACAACTCCCCCACTCTTAACAAGTACAGAAAGAGTGATAATTTCTAACTTACAGTGTTTAGCACAGTGCCTGGCCCACAGAAGATGGTCAGTAAAAGTTGAATAACTGGCTGAAATGCCTTGATGATGAAATTCATCTCTACTGTATATTGCCAGTCAACAGTTCTTCATTTTAAAGAGAACAAATTAAGATTTATTGAGACCTCTCTTGTAGCACATACATTTTCTAATTTCTTTTCATTTCATTTTTATTTTACTTTTTGAAGAAGGTCTCACTCTGTCACTCAAACTGGAGTGCAGTGGCATCATCAGAGCTCACTGCAGCCTTGAATTTCTGGGCTCAGGCAATCCTCCCACCTCAGCTTCTGAGTAGCTGGAACTACATGTGTGCATCACCATGTCTGGCTAAGTTTTAAATTTTTTTGTAAAGATAGAGTCTCACTATGTTGCCCAGGCTAATCCTGAACTCCTGGCCTCAAGCAATCCTCCTTTCTTGACCTCCTAAAGAACTGAGATTACCAGGCAAGAGCCACTGTGCCCGGATATTTTCTAACTTCAGTTCTTACAGCAATCCTGTGAGGCTAGTATTATTCCCACCATTTTTTATGGGTGAAATCTTGGGCTCAACAAAATGAAGGAACTTGTCCAAGTCCCACAGCACACAAAGGAGTAAAGATTCAAATCCAAATCATACTCCTTGTGAACCTTCCATTATGAGGAAGATGTGCAAAAGACTTATGTATCTCTTCTTGCCTAGTGGGTTCATATTTTAAAATAGCATCACGGTCCTTCTTTTTAACCTTGCCTGCCATGAGGTAAACATTCCTTTGGCATCACCTTAAGAAGACACTTGGGTTTCCCATCCCATTCAGACTCTACGGATTTAGAGAAGTGTTCATGAAATCTTTCCATCTTCTTTCCTGCATTATTTCAACACTTGTTTCATTTTTTGCATTCACACATCCTCTGGTATTATATATATATTTAAATAAGATACACTAAATTCAGTACTTCTTGTGTACCATGATTGGCCAGACCAGATGGAGTGATTTCTGAACCAGAATTGAAAATCAAAACACAAGTGCTTTTTAAAGAGGTTGAAGTTGAGAAGCAACTGTTCATGGCAGACTCAGCTTTAACTCTAAGCGGATTCGGGTTTGTTTTCAAGCTGTGTTTGACTATGGAATATTGGAACCTCCTCCCTTGAGCTACTATATATGTATCACACATATACAGTGCCCTTGACAAAGAGGGGAAACGCAGTTGGAGCCGAGCTGTGGAGTTTTCCAGGCAACGTGCCTGTTATCATCATAGGATGGTAGAAGTGACAGTTGTTTGTTTTTGCTTTTGCTTTTTAAGATCCTGCATGCAGAAGCCAAGTGATGAAAAAATCCGTTTTCTAAATAGATTCCGGGGGGCCCCCCAAAGAACAAAGTCTGAAGAGAACACGCATGTTAATTTTCAGGTGATTATTCCGAACTTGACTCCTTATACTTGTTATCTCATGTAATCCTTGCAATAATCCTGTGAAATCAGCACTGCAATCCTGGTTTTACTGAGAGGATACTGAGAGCGTTAGGGTCACACAACCAAGTTAGAGAAGTGCTGATTTAAAAATCAAGTCTGTGACTCCAAAGCCGTTAATCCATTGCTACACCACTTCTGAACTCGCTACAAGGAGTTCTGATTAATCAGAAGGCAAGTTTCTTCAGTCCCACAGAGCAGAAGAGGAAAGGCCTAGAATAGAGCGCTGAGTGAGAACACAGGTGTTCCGCAATACCTAACGAGTGGGGACAGCCAATGCTTGTTTCACTTTCGCCAAGATCGGGCAGAGGATGTTATACAAATAGGACCGTGTTAATTATGATGAAAGTCATGTGGAAAGCTTTATGGCATAATAGCTTATGTACAGGATTTGCAATCACAAAAGCTCAGAGGTTGACTTCTACTTTTTTTTCCTAGCTATGTTACTTTCAGCAAATTATTTATCCTGTCTACCTCTGTCTCTTCCTCCATAAAATGAAGATAATCCAGTCAAATCTCGTTATTCATAGATTCCATATTTGCAAAATTTCCTACTCACCAGTATTTATTTATAACCTCCAAATCAATGCTTACAAGGTTTTGCAGTCATTTGCAGTCATGCCCAGAGCAGCAAAAATTTGAGTTGCCTGATGGGTATGTTCCCAAGTGAGGTTGAACAAGGCAACACTCTACCTTCTTGTATCAGATCTCATATAATAAACGAGTATCCATTTTGAGGTTTACTGAGTGTCAAGTTTTTCACACTTTTGTGCTTTTTCTGATTGATTCTGTTATTTAGAATGGCCCCCAAGCATAGTGCTGAAGTGTTGTCTGGGGTTCCTAAGTGCGAAAAGGCTGTGATGCACCTTACGAGGAGCAGACATGCATTAGATGAGCCTTGTGTAGATGTGAATTATGGCACTTTGGGCCACGAGTTTGTTGTTGGATCAGCAAGATGGTACATCCAGCAAGAGGTAGAGGAAATTTGCCTATCTTTATGTAAGCCTTCTCTGTAAAGTACTAAGGTAATATCTATAACATGTGTTCAAGCTATGCAAAAGATGGAAATTAGGCTAAATGTTTGGATTCATGAGATGACTTTTCTAAAAAACTTAGCTCTAAATGTCTATATTAATGGTCAAAGATATACCCCTTCATTGAAATTACTCTCTCAGGTAATAGTATTTTTTTCCCAAAGAATCTATAAGCTACAGGAATGGGTGAATTGATTGGTCTGTTCTATATCCAGCAGAGAAGGGTCTTGGGGGAATAGATTATAGGAGATGCAGATTTTGGCAAATATTTGGGTCACTGTTCCAGAGAGGACTATATCAGTCATGGGATGGTGATGGAGTGGGGTAGATTGTACAACTGGAGAAATTCTGGCACCTAGAAGGGGCAGGAGTGCTCTGAAAGCCTCTTATGGGTTGGAGAGCACAGTTCAGTAGATGAAGAGAGAACATAGAGATGGGTAATAAGACTCTGAAAGGACAAACTTACTCATTTGCTTTATATCACAAGTTTGCCCAGAGTTGTCAAAGCTTAAAAGAAATTATTCCGTTGACATGCCTCAGAATGAAAATTCAGCCCATTTGGCTCAAAATAACAGTCGTGATTATTCAGAATCTGTGCTAAACACTATTTGTGTTTTGTATCATCAAATTGCTTTTGAGTCATTAATTAAACAATTACTCAAATTGAAAATGTGTCTCTTAGGAGAATGTTAAAAAAGAACCTTAAATAACATAATCCTCATTAAGAACTATTAGTCCAAATGTGACAAGCTTTATTTTGCCTTATAGAAAACAGAGATGTGAGTTGGTATTGAGTCAAAATAAATGGGTTATGACACATTTCACCGTTTAAAATGTTCCGTGGCTGGTGGGATAAATGAAGGAGATTTGCAGATGGTGTGCCAAGCAAAGGCATGTCATGGGCCCAGTGTCGCCACATAGCAACAGCATTAGCATGTCATTTGTTGGAATGAATTATTTGAGTTTTTCACTTTTTGTAATGATCTTTATGCAGCGGTGTAACTAATGATGAAAAAAATGAACAAAGGCTTAAAAAATGGGACTTATTAACAAAGGTCACAAGACCTGGAATGATTAAATCTGCGAGAAGGCTGATGGAGCTATTTAGTTGGGATTTTTCAGTGCCTGAATAAGGACTGTCCAGAAGATAGTATCTAGCTGTTCTTTCTCTCTATGGGATATATTAATAGATCTCAAAGGATGTCAACCTGAACTACAATAGGAGTTATTGGGGTGAGTTATGAGAAAGAACTTCCTGCCTGTTTTCACAGGGAAAATTAAAATAGTTTAGCAGGGAAGACGTACGGTCTCGTTTCTCTAAGGGTTTTTTCTGCCCCTCCCTCCAAATTGGAATCAACTCTCTTTGACCTGGGAGATGTAGGAATCATCTTCTCTGAATATAGGGGCCAAACAATGTTTCCGTGTCTCTGTTTTCTTTCTTTTTTTTTTTTTTTTGAGTTAGAGTCTCACTCTGTCACTCAGACTGGAGGGCAGTGGCCGCTCCTGGCACCGCAGCCTCGTCCTGCTGGGCTCCGGCGATCCTTCCGCTTCAGCCTTCCGAGTAGCCGGAATTACAGGCACGCGCTACCATGCCTGGCTGGTTTTTTAATTTATTGTAGAGATGAGGGCTCGCCAAGTTGCCCAGGTGGGTCTCGAACCGCAGGCTCAGGCAATCCACTCACCTCAGCCTCCCAAAGGCGCGGGATTACAGGCTGAGCCACCGAGCCCGGCTCATGTCTCCATTTTCAATAGAATTTGTTGTTGTAGTCAATGTGGAGTGTTTGATACTACTATATGAGCCCACTGCCATTCTAAGACGACATGGCATTATCCTTTTTTATAAGAGGTATCTCAAATTAGAGGTTGAAAGTGTAAAAATAACTATTGCCTTAGTCCTGAGGAATTCTTAAAGCATATCCATTTTCCTTGCTCCCTGTAACCACTAGTGCATTGTTGGAAAAGCAATTTTATACATATTTCCTCATTCCCTCCCTCCTTCACAGTTCTCTTGCTTTTTCTTTCCTCCCTTTATCTAACCCATGTAGAGTGGTTACTTGAAGGAATGATTTTATGATTAAAGATTGTATCCTTTACTCAAGAGACTTGGTGTGCGGTTATAGATTAAAGCTTTCATTTTGAAAGTCAGAGCAATATACAGCCATAAAAATAGCAGTGGCAGCATTATTTTAATTATCACATGTAGAAGCACGAGAAAGATTCAAGACAAATACAGCACTGTAACTTGTAGGCTTCTAGAGCTGTACTTTTACTAATTATATCGGTATTCAAACTGGGGCCAAAGAAGCCACCTGATGGGGAAAGTCTGATGTTGGTAGCCCTGATTCTATGCCTGACATCCTTCCTCCTTCTGTCCTTTTGGTTTTATTTTAGGTCCCATAGTAATTCGCTTCCCCCACCACATGTATGCCCTATGGCCATCTATCCTTCAATACAAGAATTTGCCACATGGCCCTTAGCTGTTCTTTCCAGGTAATCTAAAATACCTATGTCCCATGCAATATTGGGGACAGACTTACACTGAAAGAAATTATTTGTTGTTTTTTTTAAATTTGAAATTCAAATTTGACCGAACATCTGTGTTGTTGTTTTTGCTGAGTCTGGCAACTTTACATCTAGATGGTATTTTCATTAATTCGATGGCTTGAAATGTGATTATTTGATAATAGCAAATGAATGGTGTCTATTAGGACCCCACGGTAGTTAACAATACACATTTCTAAAACAGCAATATGGGTGATATAGTTTGGATATCTGTCCCCTCCACCTCTCATGTGGAAACCAATGTGGGAGGTAGGGCCTGGTGGGAGATGCTTGGGCCATGGGGGTAGATAACTCAGGAACAGCTTTGTGCCATCCTTGCAGTAATGAGTGAGCTCTCACTCTCTTAATTCCTACGAGAGATGGTTGCCTAAAGGAGCCTGGCACTTTCCTCCAGACCTCCTTCTCTTCCTATCTCACTGTGTGATGCGTGTTTCCTTTTGCCTTCCATCATGAATGAAAGTTTCCTGAAGCCCTCCCCAAAAGCAGATGCTGGCACCATGCTTCTTGTATAGCCTGCAGAACCATGAGCCAAATAGATCTCTTACTTATTAATTGTGCAGTCTCAGGTATTCCTTTATAACAATAGACAAAAACACGGAGCAAACTCAAACTTTAATTTGGGGAGAGTTAATGATTTAAGAGTGTACAGAAAACCTTTGAGTGGAGAAGTAGAGTAGGCTCTGTTTTGTTGGCTAAACAAACATGTGGACCAGGAGAATAAGATGGGTAGACTGACCTGTAGTATTGGTCTGAACCATGGGTTTTTCTTAGTAGAATAGGAACTTTGTGATTATACCTGCTTAAAGAGCTTTGTGATAGTATTTGTTTTTTTACATATGAAAGTTAAAAGAGAAGATGCCAGAAGGTGAGTGGCCTCCTGGAAGCCAGAGCTGGGAAGGTACCATGTTGATTATTAAATACTGTTTCCTGGAGTGATGCATATATCCAATTTTGGTAAATGTTGTGAGTGCTTTTGAGAAGAATGTGTATTTTTTTTTTTGCATAGAACATTCTATAAATGTCAATTAGGTCAAGTTTGTTGATATCATCAAAATGTACTAAATTCTTGCTTTCTGCCTACTTGTTCTAATAATTATTGAGACAGGTATGTGGAAAAGTTTGATTGTACTGTAGATGTCTATATTTCTCTTGCAGTTCTCTTAGTTTTTGCTTTATGTATTTTAAGACTCTGTTATTAGGGCCCTAAACATTTGAGATTGCTGTGTCCTCTTGAACTGATCCCTTGCCCTCTACCCTTTGTAAATAATCTTCTTTATCCCTAAAAATAATCTTTGCTCTGTGATCTACTTTGTCTGATATTAATGTAGCCAGTTCAGCTCTCTTTTTATTAGAGTTTTTAGGCTAGATATTTTTCCTTTTTAAAAATTTATAATCCATTTATGTCTTTAGTTTTTATATTTAAAGTGTTTTTCTTGCAGGCGGTCTAAATTGAATCTTATCCAATAAAACAATCTCTGCCTTTTAATTGGGTGTTTAGACCATTCACATTTAATGTTGTTATTATTGATATGGCTATGTTGGAGCTTATCACCATGTTATTTGTTTACTATTTGTGCCATTTTTTTTATCCCCTTTTCCTCTTATTCTGCCGACTTTGGGATTAACTAAGTATTTTTATGTTCTATTTAATCTCCTTTGCTGGCTTATTAACTATAATTCTTTGTCTTATTGTTTTGATATTTGCTTTAGAAATATATCCATTTTTATAGATGTCACCTTGATGTAGCTCAGAGCCACTACACCTGCTCCCAGTTCAGGGCCTTTGCTTTCTGTTCCTTCTGCTGAAATGCTTGCCATGTAGTGATATCCACATGACTTATTTCCACATTGATTAGGTCTCTGCTCAAATATCACTTTATCAGAGAAAAAGTAATCCCTGATTTAAGATAATCCCTAAATCTGATCTATCACTACCTTATACCCAGGTCAATTGTTCTTATAGCCTCTATCATCTCGTGATGCATATTTATTTGTTATTGACTCTTTATCCCTACTGGCATGTAAATTTTATGAAAGCAAGAAACTTTGTTTTGTTCACTGCCAAGTTTCCAGTATGTAGAACAGTGCCTGTCATATTAAACCTTTGATAAATATCTACTGAATCAATGAATGATTCAGAATTGAGGAGGGAAGACAAATATTTACGCTAATGTCTAGGTTGATCTGCTGCCATATCTGATCATCAGAATGCATTTGGTTGAACTAGCAGGAGAGGTGATGGCCCTCCATTCCAGTCACTACTCTAACCCTGCTCCTTTCAGAGCTGTATACTTGTTAGAAAGGGGTAACTTTACTAGTCAGAAGAGAAACATCCACTGGCGATATATAACATGAGGAAAGGGTTAGCAGGGCATTTTTATGCTCCTTCCTAACCTCTTTGCTCTGTGTACTCCCCTGCCACACATACCCTTCCTTCATATTCTTCTCCTCAATTACTTTTGCTACAGGTTTCTCAATACTTCAAGGTTCAAACTTCAGACATCTTCATTATGTAGAGGTCAAGGTCATTTTTCAGAAAAAGCATATAATGATGTTGGAGGGAAAACAGAAGAAGAGAAAGAGTATGACAAAGCAAATGTGACCAAAGAAGACATTTGGGGAATTTGGGTGAGAAGCTGTGGGAATTCTCTATAATAATTTTTACAACTTTTGTGTAAGTCTGAAGTTACTTCTAGACAAGAAGAGAATAACTTCAGTCTTCATCATTTCCATCCCTTTCTCCAATCCCTATTGCCAATGGGGTCTCCTGTTGTTTCTAGTTCGCCATCTAACTTTGTACCCAGTGTCTCCTTTCATTTCCCTCTGGCTGTACCCCACTTATTGTTCCCATCACTCTCATATCTTGTTACCTAGAATCTTACAACAATCTCTGGAACTGGCCTCCTGAGTCAGTCACTCCTGGCTGCTGTCCACCCCACACGTGGCTGCCTGAATGCTTGGCCTGAAATACAGATCTAATTACATCATTCCTCTGTGCTTTTCCCTTGTTGCCTACAGAACAAAGTGCCAGCCCTCAGCTTGGAGCTTGATAGCTTTATGCAAGTATCCCCAAACACGCTGGTCAGACTTATTTCCCGCTTTTCCCTTCTGTATTTTTTCCACTTGATTCCCTGCCATCCCACGAACACACCCACACTTTTCTCTTTTCTTTGCTGTCTCTCTCATCTCTTTCTTCAAACGCTGCCTCCTCTGGAGGCCTTCTCTGATTCCCTAGTCAGTAGGAAATTTCTTCTGAAGGTCCAGAGTCTCCAGCACTGAGATTTATACCCTTGTTATAGAGTTTATATCCCTTGCTTTACCTCAAGGCTATGAAGACTTTGAGAGAAAGAAACTTGTTTCATTCATCTTTCTGTCTCCCCAAACTTAGAACACCACTATAACCTTATATGTAAAGCTAATAGATGTTTGCTGAATTGAACTGATTTAATTTTGAATCTCATTATTACCTCCCTAATGGCTATAGCTGCAGAGCCATTGTCCATCAAATCGTTTCATTTGAATCATATTCATTTTGCTATAACTTTCAAAAGACCCAATCAACTAAATTCTTCTCTATGGTACTCTGGCAAAGGTACAGACATGACCCAGTGTTTTGAAATCTCTAAAAAAACTATGTGGAGGGATAAGCTGGTGAGCAGTTATGTCTAGAATGATTTAGAAAGCTTCTGCCACTGTTGAAATCGTGTTTTTTCTTATATTTTTAAGTAGAGATGGCTATGCAGGTTTCCATATTAATAAAGCCTTTTATAAAATATTGTCACAAGCATTCTTTCTACAGAACCTATGATTCATACTCTACATAGTTGGGACTGGCTAATTTCAAAGTCAAAGAAAAGACTTCTATAGAAGTTTTTTTTGTTTACTCTTTTTTTTTTTTTTTTTTTTTTTTTTTTTAAATTCAGAGTACAAATGTATGTTTGTTACATGGACATATTGTGTAATGGTGGGGATTAGGTCTCAGGCAGCCTAATCCCCAGATTCTGAACATTGTTCTCAATATGTAATTTGTAAAATCTAGTACTCTCCTCACTTCCTCCCTTATTGGTGTCCCCAGTGTCTATTATTTTCAACTTCGTGGCCATTTAGCTCCTGTATACAAGGGAGAACATGCATTGTTTGGTTTTCTGTTTCTGAGAGAGTACACATAGGATGAGATTCTCCAGCTCCATCCATGTTGCTGCAAAGAGCATGATTTCATTTTTTTAATGGCTGCATAGTATTCCTTAGTATTCCATATTCCATATTTTCTTTATCCAGTCAAGCATTGGTGAGCACTCAGGTGGATTCCATGATTTTTCTGCTGTGAATAGTGCTACAATGAACATACAAGTATCTCTTTAATACAATGATTTATTTTTCTTTGGGTAGACCCCTAGTAGTGGGATTGCTAGGTTGAATGGTAATTCTATTTTTAGCTCTTTGAGAAATCTCCATATTGTTTTTCACAGAAGTTGAACTAGTCTACAACCCCAACAACAGTGAATGAGTATTTTCTTTTCTCTGCAACTGTACCAACATCTGTTGTTCTTTGGCTTTTTAGTAAAAGCCATTCTGACTGGTGTGAGGTGATAGCTCATCGTGGTTTTAATTTGTGTTTCTCTAATGATGAGTGATGTTGAGTGTTTTTCATATGTTTGTTGGCTGCTTGTATGTTTTCTTTTAAAAATTGTCTATATATTACCTTTGCACACTTTTTGATGGGGTTGTTGTTGCTTTGATGGGTTTGTTTGTTTTTTCATGTTGAGCTGAGTTCACTGTAGATTGTGGATATTAGCCTTTTGTCTGAGGCATAATTTGAAAATGTTTCTTCCCATTCTGTAGTTTTTCTGTTGACTACTTCTTTTGCCATGCAGAAGCTTTTGAGTTTAATTAATTCCTACTTGTCTATTTTTGTTTTTGTCACAATTGCTTTGGGGTTTTTGTCATAAATTCTTTGCCAAGGTTGATGTCCAGAAGAGCGTTTCCTAGGTTTTCTTCTAGTGTTTTTATAATTTCAGGTCTTACATTTAAGTCTCCAATCCATCTTGAGTTGACTTTTATATATGATGAGAAGTAGAGGTCCAGTTTCATTCTTCTGCACATGGCTAGCTAGTTTTCCTGGAAACATTTATTGAATAGAGTGTCCTTTCCCCATTGTTTATTTTTGTGTCGACTTAGTTTTACATTTTAGTTTGGTGTGTCTATTTTTTATCACCAATTCCAATAATTAGAATCAGGAACAGAAGTATATTTGCAGTTGGAATATGTAATTCTTAAAAGTAAAAAAAAAAAAAGGTATACAGTGATTTCTAAAATATTTTTATCATTTTATTGGCTGTGAAGATTTTCTGTTCCCTGAAATATGTCTGAATTATGTTAATTTAAGGAGATTCAAAGCAATATGACATCAAATAACTGCTGACATTTGTACTTTCTGGTTAAGAGCTATGGTAAAGGATGAAATATCTTAGAATGTTGTTCTATAAGCAAAATGACGTGACTTGATTTTGTTAATTCTTCCTCTCTGCAAGTTCAAGATAAGGTTTCCCTCATCTATTCCTTTAATCTATTGCATGATCTATTTCACTAGCTTCTGTGAATTGAAAAATTATAATATTTTAAAATCTATCAAAATACTTAATGAGAGTCTATTTGTTTTTACTTCTTGAGTTTACTGTTTTCTCTTAAAATTGGCGGAATTTTTTCTAACACATTTATGGGATGGGTATTACATTCCAGGGAAAATCCATTTTTATTATACAGATGCTACTCGATTTTTGATGGGGCTGCATCCCAATAAACCCATTGTAAGTTGAAAACATTATAAGTTGAAAATGCATTTAATACATCTAACCTACCAAGTATAGCCTGCTTTAAACTTGCTCAGAACACTGACATTAGCCTACAGTTGGGCAAAATCACCTAACACAAAGCTTATTTCATAATAAAATCTTGAATATCTCCTGTAATTAATTGAATGCTGTAGTGAAAGTGAAACACGGTATGGTTGTAAGGGACTTGAAGATTGGTTTCTATAGAATGCCCATTGCTTTTGCACCATTGTGAAGTTGAAAAATTGTGAAATCAAACCACCATAAGTTGGGGATGTCTGTATTTATTTTCACTTCAAGATCCCTAAGATTTAATTAATTCCCATTCTTTTTGTCTAATTTAACTTTCCAACTATTAAGCATTATTTTGTTTAATTTTACTTTTGGATTTGCCATAAACAACTAGATTCATAGGTTTTTAAATTATCCACAGATTCTGTTCACTCCTTTCAAATTTTAAAAGATTCCAGAAGTCTTTGTAACTAGTTTCCATTCATATTCCTGATTCACATACCCAAATGTTGTTCTGTTTCAGCTGCTGTATTTTACCTATCAGAAGGGGTCAGCATAACTCCAGAGATAGGGCCCAACACTGCCCAAAGGTCAGGAGAGGCATTTCATTCAAGTCTCTGGGCACCATGACAGCCCAGCTTAGACCAGTTGTAGATATGTGATGTGTAGCTGCAACTGACAATTTCACGGGATTCTACAGTCCAGGGAACTTTTCTGTTTTCTGAGTTCTTAAATTGCATGGAGGTTTCCTAAGGACCCTTTCTGGGTCTTAAATGTAAGTATGATATAGATACCTGGACCATACCCCAAATAAATACTCCCCAAAACTTCCTCCTAATTGCACCCTTACGATTACCTTGTTCTCACCCCATTTCCTCTTTTCTTGTCAATTATGCTGTGAACCATTTTTGCAGGAGAATTTTGAGTCATTCCGCAGCTACTTCACAGCAATGACAGGAAAGGGACTCGTGTGTTCAAATCATTTCAGTTTTTGTCTGTTTGTGCTTATGGGGTCCCACTCTGCCTGTCAATTTCAATTCATTTTCATCTTGGTTTTTTTGTGTGTGTGTGTGTGTTATGGTCATAACTCATTTCTGCTAGTGATGCAACAGCATATTTTAATAGCTATACATTTATTTGTTGATATAAAACCATTTCCATATTATTTCTTCATGCTCAGAAATTATACAAAACTATTCTTATTAAATATTACATGTTCACCATGAGTTTCTCAACAGAACTTTTTGCTTAGATTCTTCCACGGACTTTGCTTATTACAGAGCAAGCTAATCATCCACCCATGTTATTCTTTCTACTCTGGCTTACCCCTACCTGCACAAGTTTGCTTACCAGCATCTCAACAATCCCTCCACTCTGACTGATAGACTTTTAAACCAGCTTGACCTTCTAAAAAGAGTTGCTTTGTGCATAGAAAAATCCCTTCTGTAAGATCCGAGCCTGCCTATTCCCCTGTGAAAGCTAGACTTTACTTATCACCCAAGGAGCTGCAGTGAGGTCTACTTCCTGACAATCCTCTTGATGTCAGCAGTACCATTGTCTTCCAGTCTTAAATCTCATAATCACCTTCGATTCTTCTTTATTCCCAGATCCCAAGTCTGACTATTCATTAAGCCTGACTTCAAGCAACTAGCTGACAGAACACTGCCATGAGAATTGAGGTCATAGGTTCTGATCTGGACTCTACTTCTAATTAACTGGAGACCAAGTTTATCTTCCTATTACCTTCCAAACATGTTTTACTCATTCTCCAATCATAGGTTCCCAGCCCCTTTCTCCAGAGCTCTGCTTTTGTCCACTGATCATTCATGTATTCTACTAGACTAGCACAATACTTGCTTCAAACATACCAGGAAACATTACTCTGTGGACAGTTTCAAGGCTAGATGTTCTCTATTACTGCTGCAGGTCACAGATGTAATTTTTTATTAATCAGTTCTAGTCCTGAGACGCTAGATAGGAAAACTCCAAGTTCCTGTGGAAGAAACTGAGAAAAACTTCCATTTTTGACAAGGAGACAGGATTATAACGTGCTGTGTTTTAGCTGAGTAAAGTATTATTTTACTTAAATTGCATACCAAGTTTTGGTCTTATTAGCCAACATTTTAGTCTGCTACTTGGTTAGGACTTTCCACAGTATATGGGGGACCCCCTAAGACTCCAAATTTATTTATACAAAATTTTGTATTTATTCATACATGTTTAAACTCATCACCTTTCAAATACTCTCCGTTTGTTGCAATATGTCTATTGAGATGTTTTTTCCACCACTCAAAACAGTTTTTGAACTCATCGATTTGGATGCCATTTAGTGCTTCTGCCTTTTTTCTGTTTCACCTCTTCCATATTGGCAAAATGTTTCCCTTTGAGGAATTTTTTCATCTGGGGAAACAAACAAAAAAAGTCACTCAGGGCGACATCAAGGGAATAGGGAGGATGGGGTACAGGGTCATGCCACTTTTTGGTAAAAAATTGTGGGCAGGTGCATTGTTCTGGTGGAAGAACCAGTCACCTGTTTGCCACAACTTGGATGTTTCTTCCACAAATCATGGCCCAACCTTCTCAAAACTTCCAGATAAAAACTTTGGTTGACTGTTTGATTCAGAGGAAAAAATTCTGCCCTCCAAAAAGGTAATTTTGATTTTTTGGGGGTCCCCTTCATATTTCTATATTCCTTCTGCAGTATTCATGGTTACTTTCCCTAAATATTGATGACAATGATGTTCTACATTCTTTATTTTATAAGTTATTTTCTCTTATTTGTTCCTGTATTTTCTCTGTACACACAATTGTTATGGTGATTCTGAGTTTTTCTGTTCAACTTTTATTGAGCTCATCAATGATCAAAGTGAATCAAAATGAGAAAGGACTATATATTAATTAATAATAATATATATTATTAGATAATATCTACTTATCTAGATATAAAACTTTTTAGATATAAAATTATATATTGTATATGTGTTTATATATAATGTTTATATTTATACATACATATATAGAACTATATGTAGAATATAGAACCTAATAAGTTCTGATATTAATTACCTGTGATAGACAACCCTGAAATATATGAGTTGTAGTATTTTTCTGTTACTTTTGTCCAATTGAGCTATACCAGACACAAGTGAATTTTCATCTCTGACAGAAAAAATCAATTAATATAACTTTCTCTGTTCAAAAATTTTGTTTAAACAAATAATTCGATTTAAGTATTGTTTTAAACACCTGGTAAGCATAAAGTCGTGTCTTGTTTTGGGAGTGATAAGATCTTGAAAATTAGTGTATAACTTTAGTGTACTTAACTAAAATACAGTCACGTGCCACATAACAATGCTTTAGCCAATGAGGGTTCACATATACAATGGTGATCTGATAAGATTATAATGGATCTGAAAAGTTTCTTTTGCCTAGTAACATTGTAGCATAATGCATGACTCATGTGTTTGCAGTGATGCTCCCGTAAATAAAACTGTGCTGCTATTTGTCTAAAAAAATCTAGCATGTACAATTATGTAAAGTACATAATACTTGATAATAATAATAAATTATGTTATTGATTTATGTGTTTACTATACTATTTTTGTTGTTGTTTGTTTGTTTTATTTTAAAGATGTGGGGTACAATGCAGGGTTAGGTATACAAATGTTCATTATGCAGGTACCTTGTTGATGAGGTGTGCTCCTCCCTTCCCTGACAGTTTCCCTCAACTGCCAATCCTACCCCCCTCCCCTGGCAGTTTCCCACTACTGCAAATCCCTTTCTTATGATATTATGATGATTGTTCAAGGTCCGCTTATGAGTGAGAAGATATGGTATTGTTTTTTGTTTCTGTGATAGATCACTGAGGATCCACCCAAGTAGCTGCGAAGTCCATGTTTGTCCTTCTTTATTGCTGCATAATATCCCATTCTGTATATGTACCACATTTTAAAAAATCCAGTCCAGCTTTGATGAGCAGCATGGTTGGTTCCATGCTTTTGCTATTATGGATAGAGCTGCAACAAACATGCATTTGCAGGTATCTTTTTGGCAGAATGACTTGAATTCCTCCAGATTATACTATATTTTATGGAGAGTGTACTCCTTCCTCTTGCATTTAAAAAAAAAAAGTTGCCTGTAAAACAGCCTCAGGCTGGCAGCGCTTTGGGAGGCCGAGGTGAGTGGATTGCCTGAGACAGCGAGTTTGAGACCCACCCAGGCAACTTGGCGAGACCTCATCTCTACAATAAATAAAAAATTAGCCAGGTATGGTAGCACGTGCCTGTAGTTCCAGCTACTTGGAAGGCTGAGGCGGAAGGATCACCAGAGTCCAGCAGGTCAAGGCTGCGGTGGCCGGGAGCGGCCACTGCTCCCGGCCACTGCACTCCAGTCTGGGCGACAGAGTGAGACTCCAACACACA
>CAUYQG010078287.1:0-13255 GCA_963574415.1 Tarsius wallacei | reverse complement strand
AGATAGAAAATATTGTTAAAAGACTAGAATGCAGAAGCTACACACATTTCTCTTTTAATTGCAAGCCAGAAAGCTAAATAATGATGTTGTTTGTATGGCTGAAAAATAATGCCTTGATCAGTAGTTTCCCGAATATCACCTAAGAACAAAACATACTTGAGATGCTCTGTAAGAAAAAGGGTCCCTAAGGTCAGCTGAGTCTGGGACGGGTTCCTCCTGAGAGAGATCTTCCGAGGGAGCCATGTTACCTATTAACATACTGGAGGCTCTGACAAGTCCTGCAGTATAAAACCTTCTTTTACCGTGATTTCACATAGAGTTTCCTAAATGTATATGACCGTAGCACATTTTTATCCTTCTGGTATTAACATTTGAGGAACTCATGAGCCGTGTAACTCTTCAGGAAAGCATACCTGGATAATTTGTAGACTTTGGCAACAGAGCTCAAAGGTGAACATATACATGAGATATTTTTACACTATGCCTCTAAAATACTCGCTTGACCTTTTGTTTCAAAGAAACCAATCTGAAAGGTCTTACCTAAAAACGAAGTCAGATTTATCTATTTCAGCTCCACAGAGAGACTTATTCAGAATTCCCCCATTTCCAACCACTGCACACTGATTATAAGGGTACTCCACAAAAGGCTGGGACTAGCAGGAGAAAAGTGAAAAACTACAGTGAAATATCATTCATTTTAGAAACACAAGCATCAGCTTAATTCTAGTAACTAAATATACATGCTAAGGAGAAGAACAAGACAAGAGAAGAAAAGGCATTGGCACAGATGCTGATCAACTTATCATGACATAAAAACTCATTATATTGAGAGGAATAGACATGATCTAATATACAACATAATATAATAATACAAAATATACCTTTGTATACAAAATATGACATCATGTATGTTACATCACACAATTAAGTAAACGAGAATGGCAAAAATCCCACATTCTGCCCTTCTGATAAACGGACGTTTTTCAGCAAGAAAGAGAAAATAAAGAAATTAGAAAGTGGCATTAAATCTTCTATTCAAAGGCATAAAATTAATAGGTAATTTAGCAAAAATTTTCTATGCTTCCTAAATAGTTAGACCTTCAGGCTCAGTCATGGTGTTAGATTTATGTCTGCCATCTCTGTAAATGGTCAGGCATGGTGCTCCAGGGAGGCCTGCCCACTCTGTGCTGACATATTTCAAATTAATTTCCAAGGCCTGAATCTTTTT
Source organism: Tarsius wallacei (assembly GCA_963574415.1). Lineage (NCBI taxonomy): Eukaryota > Metazoa > Chordata > Mammalia > Primates > Tarsiidae > Tarsius > Tarsius wallacei. The sequence continues at coordinate 12,027 of CAUYQG010078287.1, read as the reverse complement.
TATCTCCTCCTGGGACCCAACTTGCTTACTCCGAAAGGTTTCCCACTTTCTCCAAGTCCCCCACAGTCTGCAACATAATTTTCCAATTCAACAGTTCACTTATCCTTTTCTGGTCACTTTCCTTGAAGTAATAATGTGACCTTGAGTCCACGGCAAGGTTGCCAGCTCATACTCCACAGCAAAGAGGTCCTGATTGGCCTATCCTGTCTTGAGAATCAAAATCTAAGTCCTCAAGGGCAGACAGGCTTTTTATTAGCTTTCATTTCCACTCACCTTTCCCTCCAGACGTAGCTAGCGCAGTGGATACAGTTTTCAACAACTTGTGAACTTTCAATAAGCACTTGCTGATCCAATACCTGGGGCGTCCCCAGCAGTGTGCTGGAGCTGACTTTTATGAGATTGTGAAACCGAGGGGCTAAGTTGATCAGGTCTGCCTGTCATGCTTGCTTTTTGGTCTCTTGCTTTTTGTTACTTTTCATGAAGCTGAAGGCTGCAATAGTAGAAGACTATAAGGCTGAAACTTACAACTTCTCCTGACTACTTTATAGATAATATTCAAAAGTCACCACAGTAATGGTTGCTCCAGTTGATTCTCAGGAACTAGGGCCAGTTCTGTTGAGCTTAAGCCAGTTGAGACAACCCACCCTTCAACTGGGCCTGTGTAAGTGTCCGAGAGAGGTGGCCTTTTGACGTCGGAGGGACAATTCCACCCTTGGATCATGCTAACACCACCATTTTCTGTACATATGTGCTATGAAATACCACAAACCTCTCAGAATGAACCTGTCACCTCCTTTTCCCCCCAATGTCTTAGTCCACCCCACTTCCCTAAACCCATAAATATTCCTACACAGTAACTTCGGGAAGGCAGACTTGAGAGCTATTCCCTCACCTCCTCCCTTGGCAGCCTTGAGAATAAATCTTTTCTCTTTAGCAAAGCCCACATCATGGTGACTGATTTACTGAACGTGGGAAGAATAAGCCTGGACCTGGTCAGTAAATATTGCAAGAGCCAACTGAAAAATATTCAGAAATTTTGTCAGCTGGTAGTGAAACTATTGGTAACTTGAAATTGTCCATGGCGGGGCAGGGGAAGAGGGGATATTTACACCACTGAAGTTGGCAAAGCCTACAAAATCAATGCACATTTCTCCCTAAAGTCAGTTTACCAGCACCACTGGCAACAGCCCAGGGCCGATGTGGTTCTGAGCAGCCCAGAGGGACAGAGGGCACCTCTGAGCCACTATGACCACCATCTGCTTCTGATGCTGGATCTGGGAGCTGCCCAACTAGCAAAGATAACTCGGTTTCAGTACTTTTCTCTCTGTAGGTTTGTCATTAAAACTTAAAAGTTGGCCAGGCTCACACCTGTGATCTCAGCACTTTGGGAGGCTGAGGTGGGAAGATCACTTGAGCCCAGGAATTTGAGACCAACCTGGGCAAGATCAAGACCCTGTCTCTATTAAAATAAAATAAGTTATTAAAGCTTAAAAGTCATATTGTACTTATTACATGAGAGGCACTGCTCCCGGTGCTTATCTTATTAGCACACTTAATGCACATAACAACTTAATGAACATTTTAAAGACCCGGAAATGGTGGCACGAGTCCAAGTGACAGCTAGAAAGTGGCAGAGCTGAGATATGAACCCAGGCAGTCTGCTCCAGAGTACAGGCTTTTAACCACTACACATTACATAGTTTCTCGCTTTTCCGTGGATTAAAAGGGTAACCTAATTATGTGCCTTACGTCTCATTATATCCACAATGCCTAGCATAGTACCTGGCTCTTAAATGAGCGGTTCTCAAATACCTCAGCCATTTCATGTTACTGAAATTCTAGCTCAAGATATTTTCAAACAGTGTCTACTAAATCGTGCCACAATAAATTCTGAATTTTATAGATAGACTAGAACTCAAAAATGCAAACATGCTCTTTATGGTATGAAATAGGAAAGATTACTGAGGGAAACATCTCTCAAATTATGCGCTCACAATAATGAATGTTTTTCTCTGGTTTCTTGGTCAACTGGAGGAAAACATCCATGTGCTTTGCTATCTCATGTTCAGTAAGAATTTAAATAAATTACAAACCTCGACATTCCCTTAAATAAATCTCCCAAGAAAATGCAAATTTGCATGACTGCCTGCTCATGGCTCACTCTGGTTGAAAATCAAGTTTGTGGTTTTTGTCTCCAAGTTAACTCGGGAAAGTTTGTGGAGGAAGTGACTTCACAGTGTTTCCTCAAAAGCGTTTCTTGCAATCTTCTGGACACACAGTTCCAGAGAGCTGCTTGTGGAAGGGCAGAATAAACCAGGGAGGGCAAGTTTACTGCGAGCTCCAGTTGTGGAAGGCAAAGGGTAGGGCAACACACATAAGAGTGATCTAGCTCTGCAACTGTGACTGTACAGACTGCGGAATTTCCTTTCCCCAATTAAAAAAAAAATCAGTATGAATTTGAAAAAACAGATGCAGTTATTAATCACATATATGATGATCAAACCCGTGTTAAGTTATTCTTTTCAAGGTGCCAAATGAGAGACAAAATTGTGGCTGCTCCTCCATTCTGGTCAGCCAAAAACAAGGCACACACTTGCAAAAACTGTGTGGGTGCATGGTTGAAAGAGCTGTTACTCATTGTCCAGCTCTCCAAGGTCTTCCCTGATAGGGAAGAGAAATACTTTTTTCCTTATTGTCTTTTTTCAATTATTGGTAATGTCAATGCATCATGACAATGCCTTATGGGTTGTTTTTTTGTCCCCCTTTTCTTCCAGAAAATTCACAGCATTTTTCTCTGTCATTTTCTATTTATTTCTCCTTCATTTCCAGCAAATTATTCTTCCTCTGAATTGTAATATAGAAAAAAAAATTGTAATAACTTACATGAGCAACAATAAATTAGTTGAAAGAAGTCAAAGGTTCAACAAAAAAGAATTATAGGGATCATATTTCCCACAGTTGATGTATAAAGTAATCCCATTTTAGCCATATTGACTGCCTTAACTGCTTTTAATAAACTCATGAAATGTAGCTTGAGAGTGTAGTGTATGTTTTTATGCAATGGGATGGTCTTTATAACAAAAATTCCTTCAAGTATGGGTTTGTATTAAGGGCCAGGTTTCTCCTCACTGTATCAAGTGGTATTATGGCCACATCATGATTCACATATTTTTAATTAACAAATAGGTAGTGAATGCATTTAGGTACTGAGAAATGTTCTAGGAGCTTGGCATATATCAGTGAACACACAGACAACAATCCCTGTCTTATAGTGGCTGTGTTTAATGGCCAGGAATTCTTACATATTTATTTCCCAAAGACAATACAGTTCCTTGTGAAGGGATTGATGTAGTCACCAAAACTGACAACCGGAAGAATCTCATTCCAAATGAAAAATGGCCATATTCGCAAGCCCCAGTAATTACTATGCAGAAATCCCAAGTGCCTCATCACATTCAGAGGAGAGTATGGAAGACTCAGAGCTGGAAGAGCTTATCATTTAAGATATAAACACCCTTCTCTGTAGAGCCATGCTGTGCTCAAAATGGCCCTTTTAAAATGGCCCACTACACATATTTTATACAACATAACAGTATGGTGTTTTAATTGATGACTTCACGATCATAAGTTATAGCTTAAAGTAAGAGAAAATTCACCTGGAATGGTGGCACAAATAGCCCACAACAAATCTTTACTTACCACTGGGAACATATGAAAAATGTTCTCTCTAATTGGGATTTCTTTTTTACTTTCCACCTCGTAACTCATGTTAGTCCCAACTGGAGTATTATTTTGAGAAACAACAAAGTTTTGAATGGCATCACAACAGGAAGCCAGTTTTGCTCTGCAAGGGTAAGAATAAAAAGAAGCCAAGGTATAGGATTAATAAACCAAAAATAGCGACTACAATGGACAATGCAAAAGAGGATTTTGCCATATTAACTTTCAAAAGGTCGATAAATTATTCACAAAGATGACATTTTCTCTCACTCAATTCTAACTAGCCCTGGATGGTAGGATGATGATTTGTCAAGGTAAAATAGCAAAGCTGGTAAATGTATTATACTCAGGTAGAGACCACCACACCAGTAGAAAATACTCATAAATATTGCAGTTTTAAATATAAAAACTGGGCAACCTCCTTGTTCTCCCCCTCCACTATGGGAGCTTTTCTGTCCTCTTAATAAATCCTGCTTTCTCAGAAACAAAATAAAATAAAATAAAACAAAAACTTCCTTCTAATGATATTGTTATAACATTAAAGAAAAATGTGAGAATACTCATATAGCATAGGTATTTTATAATAATTACAAAATATAGAAACTAAGTTAAGAACAGTGTCACATGGCTGGGTGTGGTGGTTCATGCCTGTAATCCCAGCACTTTGGGAGGGCAAGGCAGGAGAACTGTTTGAGCTCAGGAGTTTGAGACCAGCCTGGGAAATATGGACCCTGTCTCTATAAAAAAATTTAAAAATTAGTTAGGCATAGTGTCACACGCCTGTTGCCCCAGCTACTCAGGAACTGAGATGGGAGGACTGCTTGAACCCGGGAGTTCAAGTCTGCAGTGAGCCGTGATCGTACCACTGTACTCTCCAGCCTGGGTGACAGGGTGAGACCCTGTCCCTAAAAAAACCAAATAAACAAAAAACAAAAGAGTATCACAGTTACCAAGCTATGACAAGTATTGTTTAATACAGTGATTTAAGTGGAATAAACCTAAAGTTGCCATTCTTTACAGAAAGCCCAGAGAAGCATACATGAGTACCAAGCTGTATTTCAAAATTATTACTGTGCAGTAAAACATTATTATTAGAATGCAGACCCAGGAAGGTGCTTTCAGGGATCATCTGAGCTCACCTCTCAGCCTCTAGCAGGTGAATGTAGAACCACTCAGAATTTATATTTCATTTATGCAATTCTTCAAAGATATAGATTCCATAGAGTCTCTTGATAATTATTCCAGGGTTTAATCAACCTTAAAGTCAAGAGATTCTTCCATTTGCACAAGTGGACTATATCTTAACTTAAATTCATTTTCCTTGTTAGTTTTTCATAGAATCTTCTCATAAAAATATTTCATGTAATTGGAAATGGTAATCAAGCAAAACTTTTAACCTTTTTCAAAAATCTTGAAGAGTTTACAGAATTTCCTCTTCTCTCAGATTTTCCTCATAGGACCAGTTTTCTATTATTTTAGTCGTCTTGTTCCTCTTTAAACCTTGACTTATTTCTCCATATTTCTTGAAAATGTATATCCAAGCTGGATCCAATTATAGGACAAGAGACAGTGAATATTCAGCAAGAAGAGCTGACTGTGAGGAGATTTTTTAGAACTGGTTCTTTCAAATTCCACATTTTTATTATTGGTCTTTGGTCCTGAAGGGTAAGCTTTGAGACATGTTTCTACTAAACCCTGTCCTTTTGAAGAAATGCGGTGCTCTAATTTGTTATGGTCATTTTAAGTTCAGTCTTCCTGAACGCCAATCATTCTCAAAGTATGAAAAGTCAGAGTAATATTATTTGCACCGCATAGTTAAGGTTTTCAACAAAACTTCTTATCCGTTGACTTATTTCATTTCAATAGCATACATTCTCTTTTTAATTGGATTCTGCCACCTGCTTATTACTTCTTTTTGTATTTTACAGTCCACCATTTCAAAAAGATAGCTTGTGGAGTTTAACAAAAGAAAAAATAAATGAAGACAAAGTGATGTGTAGTCAAAAACATGATACTAAGTCATTTTTAATTATACAATTAATTTGATACAAATTCAGGTGACATATTGTGAACTCAAAAATCCTCATGTGCTTATAGTTTTAAATGTCTCTTTTATCCAGCATTTGAGAAAAGGCAACATCATAAATTCTCATTTACCTTTGACAAGTAACTTAATTTCTCTGAGGACATTCAATGCTTACAAGAATGTTGCATCACCAAAAACACTAACCAGAGTTCTCCTTACACTTTTTTTATATTAATAGATTTTTTCCCGAAATTATACTTTCAAAATATAAAATGTTCACACCTACAGGGAAGTGGACAATAAGCACTGAATAACCCCCCCGCTAGACTTTACAGCAAACTTCTCACTATATTTGCCTTATTGTGTATCTAGCTATCAGTACATTTTTGTTGTTGTAGTTTTTGCAATTCAAAGTAAATTAAGCAGTACACTTAAAATGATTCCTTTTTCTGGTCCCTCCCTAAGCCCCAGAGGCAACCACTTTTGTGATTTTTTTTTTCCACAGATTAGTTATACCCGTTCTAGAGTACAAACAGAATCATACCACATGTCTGCTTTTACATAAGACTTCTTTTACTCAGCATAAATGTTTGTGTGATTTATATATGTTGCTGCGTGTGTCAGTAGTTTGTTCTTTTTATGGGTGGATAGTATTCCGTGGTACAGATGTCCCAGAGTTGGTTTAGCCATTACCCTTGAACTTTAAAAAAGTCAACATTAAATACCTAAGCACTCATAATAATCTCCCAGAAAAAATATCAGTATAATAATCCCAACTGTTATTTCTGAAACCTGCCTGCAGTCACAGACTAAGGGGACTTTTCAAGTCTCAGTATTCAGTGGCAGAATGATAAATGTATGTTCTTTGTAAGTCTCCAGCTCATCTATGTGGTAGCGAGGGCTGTAATAGCCAGTGCTGATATAAAGTTGAGCTGCTTATAGCAAACAAAACGAAATGGAATTTTTATCTCTGTCCCTTCATTTCCCATCACTCCTAAAAACAGAGTCAGTTCTGATCTTGAGTGACTCTGAAGTCAACTAGAGATGTTCACAATACTGGGTATGAAAATTCTTCCCTTCTTGTGTAAGAAGGAGAGGAGACATTATGGAATAGACGACACCGTGGATGTTAACCAGAAAATCTGCCATTTCTGTGACACCTTGGTTGTCCATAATGCAAGGTGTCACATTCCGTAACAGTCAATGTCCCCACCGGCTCAGTAGGTCCAAGCCTTGCCCTGGTCAGGCACTGCACACTTTGCAGAGCATTTGCACGCCTGTGCTCTCATCTGATTCCACGACAGGCAAGGAGGTAGAAAATACTATTATCCCCATTTAAGAGATGAAAAAACCAGGGTCGAGAGAAGGCAAGTGATGTGATCAAGGTATGCAGGTTGCAAATGACTCAAACCTGCGTCTTTTGACATTTAATTCTCTGCAGTGTACACTAGAGTACATCGCAACTGGGGGTAACACTGTCATTCAAGCCTCTTCCTTTGGCATGCTTTCCAAAATGGTACTGTGATAGCATAGCGGTTCACAAGACAATGCTGGTAGCACTTTGCTGGAAAACTGCTCAGGTACAACTTGAAGGCTATGGTACATTCTACATATAAACACTTCAGACTCTACATATAATGGAGACATCTGAGGCTCTTGTTTTACATGGAAGATGTACAGTATACTCCATGGGACCGGTGTTATTAGGTGATCCTGGTCCATGTGCCCTAAACTAAACTAAAAAGAGACCCCTGGCTTGATGATAATCTAACCCTTGCTGTGTTCCATCTTCAACAACTTCCTCCACAAAACTCAGGTTCAAAAGAGAATACACTACCCTCCAGACCTCAGGAAAGAACCAGAACTCTCTGTACTTCATTGAGTGCCAGAATTCAGACGAGTTCTTATACTTCAAAAGTGCTTAACTTTCAAGGAGTAGGTTGGTCCAAAGAGAATTCACCTTAATACTTTTGCCATGATCTATAAAGATGAAATCTTGAAAATGTGCAAAATCATCTTTGCATCACAGATGATTTAAAAAGCGGACTTTGTTAAAATTGTGGAAATTCCTTTATTTTCATTGTTGGTTGTATTTTCTTTTTAAATAATTTTTTTTGTTTCAATTCATTTCAAGTCTCAAGGCCAAAATCCTTCTGTAGGTCTAAATGGAATGGATTTCCATGAAATGTTAATGACTACTTAAGGTTACAGTGTGCAGGACACACTGGGACACTCTGAATACTAATGACCTGAAGGCCTAAGCTCATAGCTCTCAGACATCTCTTCTGTTTATTGAACTCTTTGAGACTCCCTAATGAGATACAGGGCTATTACAGTGAGGTAGAGGCTACAGGTACTGTCTAAGTATTAATAAGGCACTACACCTCTTCAGGGTTCATTCTCTTTGATTCTAAAGGGGAATACTAGAAAAGAAATTCTAAAATGTAAGCACCTGCAGAAATTCAAAGGACTTATTTACCATCCTTTTTCTTTCACCAAAACCACAACCTGGTCAAGCCAAGTAGTACACCACCTGCCTCTCTCCGGTTGATGCCCCTTTCTTTTTGCCTTTCCTCTGTCCCCACCTGACATTTTATAATTCGTTGATGGACCAACACTTCCATAACACACATTTAGTGCAGTCTCACTACATGCTAAATATTCCACATATATTATCTCACTTAAGTCCTACAATAGCCTTATGAAATAGGTACAGCTGACATTCTCATTTAATAGATGAGGACAACTTGGGCTCATAAAGTTAAGGAGGCCACATGTCACACATTCATTCATTCGTACTTACTTAGCACTTATTAAATATTGAGCACAGTGAGAGGTACTATCTACACCTTGGTCAATAAAATAAACACTGTCTCTGCCTTTATAGTGTTTGTGTGACTGAGTAGAGAAGAAAATAAAAAGACTTAAAAGTTTGAGTCATAAGGCAGTAAGTAGCAAAGCCAAGATTCAAACTCAGGATTTGAGCCCTTATTCTAAAGCTCATTTTCCAGGCTGTGTCCTACAAAAAAGTCTGGTGTGCAATGGGGGGGAAACTGACATGAGCAAAATGCTCTTGTCTGAACTACCATATCTCACAACCCAACAGATTATTCTAGAACCTTCAAGTTCATAATTGGAAGCACTTCTTAAATAGAAAAGCAGGAGAGCTCTAAGGGCTCAAAGACCTTTCCACTACTATTCCTGTCACGTTGTAGACCCCCCACCCCCACCTGCCCAGCCTCCACACGCGGTCGTCAAGCCCCGGTGACTGTGCTAGACTTCACAGGAGTCTGTGTGTTCACCCGGAGGCCTGTGTGTGCAGCTATGGGGGACAAGGCCTGGGGAGGGTGGGAGAGAAAGAATCATTTGGCATTGGAGGTTGAGAACAAGTCATCCCTACTTAGAGGCCATTTAAGGCAAGAAGAATATCTACAGACTTTCACTTGACTTGCTAGAACCCAGCAGTGTGTACAGGCTTACCAAAATTCAAATGTCATCTGAAACTTCATCAGTAAGGAATAATGGCTAGAAGGAGAAAGGTGAGATTCACACTACTCTATAATGTTCAAGCCATGCCCATGTTCTTGGGTCTGTTGTGGAGGCTTTACTTTCAAAGACATGTTGACACACTGTGACCCGTCTGAAGGGAGTGGACTGAAACTAGTAACTGATGAAAAACCAGTAACTGATAATGTCATACCTAGACTCAAGAAGAGCGGATTCAGGGCACTCAGTCACTGTCTTCAACTATTATAAGGACCATAATATGAAGGAAGAATTAGATTTAACTAATGTAACTTCCCCCTCCTTCCTCCATCTCCTCCTCCCTAGCAGTGCCCAGTATCTGCCAATCCCACCTTTGTGCTTGTGTGATCCGTGATCAGGGCCTGCTTATGAGTGAGAACATGTGGTATTCAGTTCTTTGTTTCTGCGCCAGGTCACTTAGTATGATGGTCTCCAGCTGCACCCAAGTTGCTACAAAGGCCGTGATTTTCCCCTTCTTTATGGCTGCGTAATATTCCATCATGTATATATACCACATTTTCTTTATCCAGTCCACTTTCGATGGGCATCTGAGTTGGTTCCATGTTTTTGCTATTGTGAATAGTGCTGCCATAAACATATGTGTGCAGGTATCTTTTTGGTAGAACAATGTATGCTCCTCTGGGTATATTCTCAGGAAAGTGATTACTGCATCGTATGGAAGCTCAATTTGTCATTCTTTGTCACAGCGCTCACCACACAGGAGACACTTGATAAATATTTGTTCAATGAATGAATGAACCTGTGCTTGAGAACAATCCCTTGTGTTATGTAGGATGAATGGGAATGGAAGGAGACCAGCAAGAGGAAAGTCAGTTTGAAGTGACTGGCAGGATACTGCTGGAGTTGCCTAGTTAAAGATTAAAGGGCCTACACTAAGCTAGCAATATTTAAAAAATTTTTAATTTAAAGATGTGGGGTACATTTCAGAGTTAGGTATACAAATGTCCATTATGCAAGTACCCTTGTTGTTGAGGTGTGCCCCTCCCCCGGCAGATTCTCACTACTGCCAAACCTTTTCTTATAGTATTATGATAATTATTCAAGGTTCACTTAAGAGTGAGAACATATGATACTCTGTTTTCTGTTTCTGTGATAGATCACTGAGTATGATAGACTCTAAATCCATCCAAGTTGCTGCAAAGTTCATATGTTTGTCCTCTTTATGGCTGCATAATATTCTATTGTGTATATGTACCACATTTTTTTATCCAGTCCAGTTTTGATGGGCAGCACAGTTGGTTCCATGTCTTTGCTATTGTGACTAGTGCAGCAATAAACGTATGTGCAGGTATCTTTTTTGTAGAATGATTTGAGTTCCTCTGGGTATATTCCTAATAGGAGGATTGCTAGGTCATGTGGAAGATCAATTTCTAGTTCTTTTAGAAATTGTCACACTGTTTTCCAAAGAGGCTGCACTAGTTTGCATTCCCAACAGCAGTGTAGAAGCATTCCTTTTTCTCTGCATCCTCGCCAGCATCTGTTGTAGTTTGTTTTATTAATGATGGCCATTCTTCCTGGGGTTAGGTGGTAGCTCAATGTGGTTCTGATTTGCATTTCTCATGTGAGGCTGAGCACTTTTTCATATGTCTGTTGGCTGCCCGTATATCTTCTTTTGAGAAGTGTCTATTCATGTCTTTTGTCCACTTTTTAATGGGACTCTTTGTTTTTTTCCTTTTGGCACATTTGAGTTCCTTGTAGATTCTGAATGTCAGGCCTTTGTTAGATATACAGTTGGCAAATATGTTTTCCCATTCTGTGGGCTGTCTCCTCTCTCTCAATGGTTTCTTTTGCTTTGCAGAAGCTTTTCAGTTTGATGATGTCCCACTTGTTTAGCTTATCTCTTATGGGATGGGCACTTGGGGTTTTTATCAGGAATTGGTTGCCAGTTCCCATAAGGGTATCTCCTGCATTTTCTAAAGGTCTTATAGTTTGAGGTTTTATGTTTAGGTCTTTGATCCATTTAGAGTTGATTTTTGTGTATGGTGATAGATAGGGGTCCTGTTTCAATCTTCTGCATGTGGTCAGCCAGTTTTCCCAGCACCGTTTACTGAATAGGTTCTCCTCTCCCCGGTGGTTGTTGTTGGAGGCTTTGTCAAAGATGAATTGGCTGAGAAATTCAGGTTTTGCTCCTGGAATCTCTATCCTGTTCCATTAGTCCGTATGCCTGTTCTCATACCAATACCAGGCTGTTTTGACTATTGTAGCCTTGTAGTAGAGTTTGAAGTCTGGAAGTGTAATACCTCCTGCTTTGTTTCTTTTGCTAAGGATTGTTTTGGCTATCCGTGGTCATTTATGTTTCCGTATGAATTTCTGTATTGCAATTTCCAGATCTGAGAAGAATGATGTGGGTAATTTAATGGGTATTGCATTGAATCTGTAGTTTGCCTTTGGTAGGATGAACATCTTATCCATGAACATGAAATATTTTTCCATTTGTCTGTGTCTTCATGGATTTCTTTGAGCAGTGTTTTGTAGTTCTCATTGTAAAGGTCTTTCGCTTCTCTGGTTAGGAAGATGCCGAGGTATTTCATTTATTTTTTTGGCTATCATGAATGGGATTATGCTTTTTATCTGGTTCTCTGCCTAAGCAAGCAATTTTAAGGTGAAAGGAGGCAGGGAGATTCGGGATATATTTAGTAGGTGAAAAGAACAATGATATGGGATAAACAAAGGCTGCTGGGAGACATGACAATGGCCCAATGGGGAGATGCTCTTCTTGGTCTTCCCTTAAACCT
>CAUYQG010078286.1:0-54320 GCA_963574415.1 Tarsius wallacei | reverse complement strand
AGCCGGGCTCGGTGGCTCAGCCTGTAATCCCGCGCCTTGGGAGGCTGAGGTGAGTAGATTGCCTGAGCCCGCGGGTTCGAGACCCGCCTGGGCAGGCGAAACCTCATCTCTACAATAAATCAAAAAATCAGCCGGGCGTGGTAGCGCGCGCCTTGGAAGGCTGAGGTGGAAGGATCGCCGTGAGCCCAGCAGGTTGTGACTACGGTGGCCGGGAGCGGCCACTGCACTCCAGTCTGGGTGACAGAGTGAGACTCCAACTCAAAAAAAAATAGATTCCTGAGCCTCACCCTAAACCTACCAAATCACCACTTATTTAAGAAATGACCTAGGTGATTTTTTTCCTTTTTCTTTCTTTCTTTTCCTCCCACCTCGGTCTCCCAAAATGCTGGAGGATTACAGGTGTGAACCATAGTGTCTGCCCCTCCGATGATTCTTATAATCAGCCCTGTTTGGGAAACAGTGCATTGCACTAAATAGTTTCTCTGACCATGATGTGAGGAGAGACAAATTTTCCTAGTGGTTACTAGCACTCCTTGACCCGTCTTCTTCTACTCAGTTCTTTGCTAATCCCTCCTCTCCAGAGAATCAAAATTAGCCCTGGAGTCTTCATTTAATCTATTGTTTAAATGTATGGAAGTACCTACCCTGGGGACATTTGAATTTTGGCCTGAATTTGGATGAAAGTCAACAAAGAGGTGGAGCTTTACTGACAGAATGCAATTGAGAATATGCTGTGCTTATGTGGGGTGAGGGGGATTAAGCGGGTTGAAATCTTCCTGATACTCTTAAGGATCATACCATGTAGATGACAGACTATTCACCATTTTAAATCTTGGCTTTTATTATAAAAAGGATTTTTCTTTTAATTGATAGAATGGATCAGGTACTAATAGTAAACATAAACACCAAGAAAATGTATAGGCTGAAAATACAAAATAACAATGACTTACATACAGTGTATTGACTGTCAGGCCCTATGCTAAGTGATTTACATAAATCTTCTCATTGAATATCCCCCAAACTTGTGAAGAAGCCACTTTAATTATCTGGATTTTACAGATAATGAGACTGAGGCTCAGAAAAATTATTTGTCCAAGATTTAAGATCCCAACCCAGGTTTGTTTGATTTGTTAAAAGAAAAACCTTGGACAAATTAAATTGAACAGAGTTTAATTGAGCAAAGAATGATTTGCAAATTGGGCAGCCCCTCCCTCCACTCCAAACCAGAATAGGTTCAGAGAGACTTTGCCCCACCACATGGTCAGAGAAGATTTATGGACAACAAAAGAAAGGTTAGAGTACAGGAAGTGGAAGTGAGGTATAGAAATAGCTGGATTGGTTACAGCCTGGCATTTGCCTTACTTGAACATGATTTGAACAGTTGGCGACTGTTGATTGGCCAAAACTTGGTAATTAATACAAGAGTAGTTTACACATCCAGTTAGGTAGGTTACAGTTCAGTATGTAGGGAACCCTTTAGGCTGAATTTACAAGGAGGCAGCTTTAGGCTAAACTTAATTTAACTGACTGCAGTTTGTGCCCTTAACACTCTGCTGCACAGCCTCTGCTACAAATAGGTCAAAGAATAATTTGGGTAAATTCAGTGATTATAGATCCCCAGTGAGCAATGAAAGGGCGTTTTACGATATTGAGAGTGCTTTGAAAAATATTTTGAGGTTATTACTTCGAAGGGAAAGCACAGGGTTCTTCCACAAAGGGTTTTTTTTTTTTCTTGGTATCACTTGTAGAGAAAGATTGGTTTCATCTGCTATAGCATTTCCTGTGTTCTTATCTTCTTAGGTGCATTAGCAAATAATTCCTTTAGTCATTTAGGGTACCATCTGGATAAACTACTTTGAATTCTCTATCAATTCAGAATCATAGCCGAGGGCCGTGGCTCACACCTGTTATCTCAGCGCTTTGGGAGGCCAAGACAAGAAGAGTTCGAGACCAGCCTGGGCAACATGGTGAGACTTTGTCTCTATAATAAATCAAAAATTACCGGGTGTGGTGGCGCACATCTGTAGTCCCAACTACTTGGAAGGCTGAGGTGGAAGGATCACCTGAGCCCAGCAGGTCAAGGCTGTGGTAGACAGGATTGTGCCACTGCACTCCAGCCTGGGCAACAGAATGAGAATCTGATTTTTTTTAAAAAAATCAGAAATTTTTTCTGAATCCTCAGAATCCTAAATTCCCCAAATTTATAGACTTTAAGCCATGTATTTTTTTAAATTTCCTTTATAATGATCAAAGATTTCTCCAAAGTAGAATGATGAAGAGAGGAGGGATGAAAGCACTTTGCCATTCTTGAATTCTTCCATTTCTGAAATGTTTCTCCCCATTATGTAAGAAGGAATCATAGTGAAATACAATATAATAAAAAAGCCTCTCACCTAGAAGTACAAGATATTTGACATATTATGTGTAAGCTGCTTGTCAACAATTCTTTTCAACTGGCCATGTGCGGTGGCTCACACTTGTAATCCCAGCACTTTGGCTGAGGCGGGAGGATTGCTTGAGTCCAGGAGTTCAAGACCAGTCTGGGCAACATAACAAAACCCTGCCTCTACAAAAAAATCGAAAAATTCGCTGGGCATGGTGGCACGCGCCTGTAGCCCCAGCTACTTGGGATGCCTGAGCCCAGGAAGTCAAGGTCGTGATCATGCCACTGCACTCCAGCTTGGGCAACAGATTCTGACTCAAAAAAAAATTCCTTTCAACTCACATAAGTCTACCAAAAGTATATATTCTTAAATAAGAGCCTAATAGCCTTCAAATATCTGAGTACTCATAATTTCCAAATCTAGAATTCCTTTTTTTCTACCCAAACTGTACAAGTAAACATAAGTCAGAATTTTGAAAGAAAAAAAAAAAAACACTCTGCTTTCAAAAAACAAGCGATTATCGAAATGGCTACATTTACTACATTCATCATTAACTAACTTATACAACACAGTGACTTCACATAAGGGAAGAAGAATACTTTTAACATACGAGGGGGACCCAAAAAACCCTGGAATTATCTTTTCGAGGGCAGGCCTCTTGTAGTACACTTGGAATTTGCTCCTCCAGATTAAATGGTCAACCAAAATTTTTATCTGGGAGTTTTGCAGAAGAAATGTCCCGAGTTGTGGCAAACAGGTGACTGGTTCTTCCTCTATGACAACGCACCTGCCTACACCACGCTGAGTGTTCAGCAGTTTTTGAACAAAAAACAGTATGATCCCTGTGCCTCACCCTCCCTATTCACCTGTTCTCACCCTGAATGACTTTTTTTGGTTTCCTCGAAGAAAATAGTCTTCAAAAGGAAATGTTTTGCCGATGTGAAAGAGGTGAAACAAAAAACAGCAGAAACACTAAAAGGCATCAAAACAGACAAGCTCAAAATAGGTGTATTGCATCAAAATGGAGAGTTCTTTGAAGGTGACTGAAATTTACACATGCGAGAATAAATACACTATTTTTATAAGTAAATTCCAGGTTTTTTGGGTCCCTCCCATGTTGTATGTTATTAACTTATCTTTTGCAAATATGTTTTTATTTTTGACAAAGCAATCACAAACTTAATTAATACAAATTTAATCAGTAAAGAATAGCTGCCTCTTTCCCACATTTTCATTCCCAACATACAAACACTTTCAAATATGTCGGGGTTTAGTTCTTCTGTTAATTCATATGCTAAGCTAATAACACTTTTTCTATAACAAAACGATATGCTTTATCATCCAGCTACACAAATTGTGAACATTTTGCCAATAGTGCTTTGTTTAGACTCTCCTCTCCCATTTTTTTCCTGGAGTTTATTTTTGTTTCTTATTTTCTTTCCCTACTAACCAGTCCTTGGAACAAGGGCCAAGTATAACTTCTAACTCTATTGCTCAGTTCCTCTGTGCCTTTCTTACTGTCTGGAAACTCTATCTGTCCTCTGTTCTTCGCAGAGAAAACAATTTACATTGCTGGGAACACAGGAGAGAAAGTGGACTCTGTAACCTTAAGCCACTTTTTTCATAAATGGCATTTATTAGTTTTATATTTTTGGTACAATTGATATACAATGAACTGTATATATTTGAACTACACAATTTGAAAGTTTTTTTGTGTGTGTCTGCAATGGCACGATCACAGCTCAACCTCCTGGGTTCAAGAGATCCTTCTGCTTCAGTTTCCCAAGTAGCTGGGACCACCACACCTGGCTAATTTTTTTATTTTTATTTTTGGAGAGATGAGGTCTTGCTATGCTGCCTAGGCTGGTAAAAGTTTTAAAATAAGCATACATCCTTGATAGCACCATGTCATCTTGCCTCTCTCTACACCCTTTCCCCAATTTGGAAACCACTGATCTACTTTGTGACACTAGATTAATTTGCATTTTCTATAGTTTTCAATAAGTGAAATCGCACAATATGTACTCTTTTAGTCTGGCTTCTTTTACTCAGCATACTTATCTTGAGGTTATTTCATACTGTTGTGTGGATCCATAATACTTTCATTTTGATTGCTGAGTAGTGGTCCATTGAATGGATCCACAACAATGTGTTTATCCATTCACCTCTTGATGGGCATTTGGGTTGTTTCCAGTTTGGGGTTGTTATGAATAAATCTGTTATGAACATTCATGTACAAATTTTTGTATGAATACATGCTTTCTTTTGTCTTGGGTAATACATAGAGATGAAATGGTGGGATTTTATGGTAGGTGTATGTATAACTTTTTAAAAACTGCCAAACTGTTTTCAAAGTGGTTGTACCATTTTATGTTCTTTTCAGCAGTGAATGAGTTTTGCTTTCTCTACATCCTTGCCACACTTGGTATAATAAATCTTTTTTAGTTCCTCTAAAAGGCGTGTAATAGTATCTCATTGTGGTTTATTTTGCATTTCCCAGATGAATAGTTATTAAGCAGCATTTCATGTACTTAATAGTCATTTTTAAAATCTTCTTTGGTGAAGTGTGTGTTCAAATTTTTTCTTATTCTTTCAGGGGTCTTAAGATCACCCTCCAGTTTGCTAACTCACAAAAAGGACTCACACAGTCTAATAGAAGACTTTACTCATGGCTAGAATTTGTTACAGAAAAAGTACACAGTGCAAGCTCAACAGGAACAACATATCTATTGAGTGAAGTCCAGAATTGTCAGGCACAGGTTACCAACACTTCCTACTGGGGTCTCACGAGACATACTTTTTCTCTGGATATGAACTATAGGGACACATGAGAAGACTCTCTCTCAAGGGTCCTCAGGATCCAAGGTTTTTATGGATGGCTGTCACATGCACATTCTGCTCTGCAACCAGCTGTGGCATTCAAAACTCATGACCTCAACAATGAAATCAGGTGCACACCAGCAATCTTGATGTTTGCGCAAATAGTCCATTACTACAGGTAGACATAATAAAATCCTCAATTGTTAACATAAAGAACCAGCCAAATACCACATTCCCAGAGGTTGTCCAAGAATCAATGATGGCCCCAAGTTCTCTTAGAGATGTGTGAGAAGTGAGCAACAAGACCTGCTGTGTTCACTCTTTTCTCACACCCATTTTATTATTGGACTGTTTGTTTACTTATTAAGTTTTAAGAGTTCTTTATAGGCCGGGCACAGTGGCTCAAGCCTGTAATCCCAGCAACTTTGGGAGGCTGAGGTGAGGGGATTGCCTTAGCCCACAGGTTTGAGTACAGCCTGGGCAACTTAGAAAGACCTCATCTCTACAATTTAAAAAAAAAAAGAAGCCGGGTGTGGTAGTGCATGCCTGTAGTTCTGGAACGTGGAAGGCTGAGGCAGAAGGATGGCCTGAGCCCAGTGGATCGACCCGGGGGTGGTCGTGAGCATGCCACTACACTTCAGCCTGGGTGATGGAGTGAGACTCCAACTCAAAAAAAAAGGGGGGGAGGGGTTCTTTATGTATTCTGGATATAATCTTTTATCAAATATGTTCTTTGCAAGGATATTCTCCAGTTCTTGATTTGTTCTTTTATTCTCCTGACGGTGTCTTCTGAATAATGGAAATTTTTTAAATGTTGGTGAAGCCCAATTTATTAATTTGTTCTTTATGTGTTATGTGTTCTTTATTAATATTAATATGTTCTTTATTTGTTCTTTATGTGTTATGCATTTGGTATCATTTCTATGACATTTTTGCCAAATCCATGATCTCAAATAACTTTTTCTTAGGTTTTGTTTGAGAAGTTTTATAATTTTAGGTTTTTACCTTTAGGTCCAGAGTCCTTTTTGAAATGATTTTTGTATATGGTTTGACCTGGAGTATTTTTAAGCAAATCTTTGCTATCATATCTTTTCACTCAAATACTTCAGCAGATATTTCTAGCGTATGAGAAAAATTTTAAAAACACAATCCCAATACCTTTATCAATCTGTGTTCAAATTTCCCCAATTGTCCCCAAAAATGTTTTGTTTATTTGAATCATGATCCAAACAAAATCAGCATATTATATTATGTTGATTTGTTTCTTACATCTCTAGTAATCTATAACATGCTCTGCCACCATTTTCCCATGCCATTAAAAAAAAGTAAACTAGGTCATCTGTGTCATAGAAGTTCCCACATTCTGGATTTGGCTGATTGTATCTGTTCGGTGCTTTTAACAGATTTCTCTATCCCTGTATTTCCAGCAATATTGATATCTTTTTATTTGTTGATGTTGGATATTATATTATTTACTCTGTGCTGTGAAAGGATTTAGCTAACATAATACTCTCTACTTCCCTCTCAATGATTATCCCTTCAATATCTTTAGGCACAAAATAAACATCGAAGATTTTGAAGAATCAGTATGTATACAATAAGTCCTCAATGTCATCGATATGTTTTTGGAAACTAGGACTTGAAGGGAAATGATGTATAATGAAACCAATCTTACCTAAAATGCTAATTGATGTTAACAAGAGTTAAGTTCTGTTGACATATTTCTGGTGTAAAAACATCACCAAACTTTTAAATAAATACCCAAAACACTTCTAATATTAAAGATTGAAATAAATATGAGCTATACATACATTTAGAAAGATTAATAAAAACAAGATAGCTATTTACTCAATTTTGGTGAATCAGTGAGTCACAGCAATTGTAGTTGTGGTAGATTAAATCAAGGAATAAATGTTTGTGAAGCAAAAGTCGTCAGAAGTACCTCCTACCACCATGCAGTTCTAAAACAATCACAAGTACGACAAGCTTACTGAGTACTTTGGTACTGCATTATTTGTTATCATGAATTTGTATTATTTTGTATGCTTTACACACTTTTACCTTAGAAGCATGTGTATTCATTCATTCATTCATGTTCCAACTCACTTATTGCAGTTCAGGGTCTCAGGTGGCTGAGCCTATTCCGGCAGCTCAGGGCATCAAGCAAAAACCCATCCTGGACAGACCACCATCCCATCACAGGGTAACACACACACACACACACACACACACACACACACACACACACATACACACACACTCACTCACTCACTCACACTGAGACAATTTAAACATGCCATTTTATCTAATGTGCACATCTTGGGATTGTGAGAGAAAACCAGAGTACCCAAAGAAAACCCACACAGACATGGGTGGACTGTTTAAAATCCACACAGACAGTCGCCCTGGCCAGGAAGCTATTTTTTTCTCATCAACATTATAACAAAATTACATTGAACAAAATGATCTTACTCAAAGACTTGCTATAATTATTTGCTTTTTACCAAGTAGTGTCATTATTTAGTCTTGCTTCTACTATCAACTACCATATACTACAATAAACTAGCTTTTATCCAACGCAATAGCAGTGGGAAAGTGGAGAATAGAGATTTGAGACATATCTCAGAAGAATAACTGACTGAACTGAATAAGGGAAGGAAAAGTGAAAGTGTGTAGAATGACTTTTCTATTTCTGGCTTCAACAACTGAATACATAGCGGTGTCATTTACCTAGCTAGGGAACAAAAGAGGCGGAGTAGGTTTGAGGTAGGAGTTGGGAGCACAGAAGGAAAATAAATTCAGTTTAGGACATTGAGACATGTGATACCCATAAACAATTAAGTGGAAATGCCCAGTAGACCATGTGGAAGCATGGATCTGGAGTTCAGAAAAGAGATGTGAGCCAGAGATGTAACAGTGAAATGGCAAAAGGCTAACATAGCTAACTCCATTTTAGACTGAGTGAGGTGGGGGTTGGGGGCTCAGGCCTCTATTCATACTTGCACATAGAATACTTTTGAAACATTGAAAAGACAATGTAGGAACAACAAGTACACAGCTCTTAAGATGAACTCTGGGGAAAAGGGGAGTATATACACTATGTTTTATTAAAGATTTAAAGGAACAAGAAGACCATTAACTAAAGACAAAGAGATTTCACAACTTTTTCTGGACCACTCCCAGATGTCTGTGGATCAGCCACCTCTTGTTCTCAGCCCCCTCCTTTTCCCTTATGCCTAGATAAAAACTGAATAAAGCACACACAACTTAAGGCGGGCCTTTAGGACACTAGTCTGTCATCTTCTTGGTTTTGCTGGCACTTAGAAATAAAGCCACATTTCTTGCTCCAACTCTGTCTCTCGACTTACTGGCTGTCACGTGGTGAGCAGAACAAGCTTGAACTCAGTTATAGAAGTATAGATTTGATGGGTATCACATGTCTCAATGTCCATAGTCATCAGTTATATGTGTGATAGTTGAAGCCATGGGCATGAATGATATTGCTTAGGGAATGTATAAAGAATGAAGAATGGGCTTGGTGGCTCAGCCTGTAATCCCAGTACTTTGGGAGGCTGAGGCTAGTGGATTGCCTGAGTCCGTGGGTTCGAGGCCAGCCTGGGCAACTTGGTGAGACCTCGTCTCTACAATAAATCAAAAAATTGGCCGGGCATGGTAGCGTGCACCTGTAGTTCTGGCTACTTAGAAGGCTGAGGTGGAAGGATTGCAGGAGCCAAGTAGGTTGACACTGGGGTGGCTGTGAGTGTGCCACTGCGCTCCAGCCTGGGCGACAGAGTGAGACTCCAACTCAAAAAAAAAAAAAAAAGGATGAAGAAAGAGGAAGACAAATGACAAAACCTTGAGAAGCACCACGATTTAAGAGGACAAAAGCAGTAAACTGTTACAGTGTGTGATGAGAACCATGATAAAGATATGGATGCGATACCCTTGAGACTCAAAATGAGCTTGATCACTGTGGCAGGGAGAAGTTATCATAAAAGAAACTATCACTTTGATTTGGATATTGAAGGATGTATAGGAGTATGCCAATGGGATAAGGGTTAAGAAAGCAGATCAACTTACCGATTTCACAAGGAAAACAGAAGACTTCAAATGAGAGCTCTGTCAACCAACCCCCACCTCTATACACACAAACCCGGAGCAGTGTCCCTCAAAGTGTGGTAAACAATCCACTTCCATTAGACTCACATAGGGGCTTTATCAAAATGAATACCATGTACTAAATTTTGTACAAACTATTCTAAGGTGTGACCACGGAATGTGCTAAAGTGAAGTGGAGATAAAAGGCTTTGAAGCTGATGAGGTCAAAAATTGTGACCTCCAAGTAGTGGGAAAACTGGGGGAACAAGAAGTTTTTGCAAGATGATAATTGACTCAATATGTTTTCCCTTGTTAAAATGGAAAAACGAACCAAATAAGACTAAGAGTAGAGTAGATTTTCTCCTGATCTGGTCCCAAGTTAGCCAAGCAGTACAGTCACCTTGATGAAAAGCAATTGTTTTGGTTGATTGGATGTGGTCAATAAAACAACAAAAACAATCACAACACACCCATGACTTACCTTGATTTTGTTTTCACTTTTCTTCTGGTTATCTGGTACTTTACACTCAGCCCTACCTAATGAACTGATCTTACCTCAAGTCACTAAATGTTTAGTGTTTCATTTGATCAGTAACTCTGGAGATAAAAATTTTCATGTTTCTCATAATTTTCATTCTAAAAAGAGAAAATACCAAGTCGAGTCATTGGCTACTGTTAAGTCAGAAAATGTTTCTATCTATGTCTTCATAAAAAAGATGGATAACTATAAATTTGGAAATACATTATTTGAAGTACAGCATGAACTAGATTACTCTTGGGAATTAACTCATCATGTCTTTATGGAATCCTAGGGCTGTACTTTCAAACTAAATTTGATGGCTTATGAATATTCTACTATGGCTAGAAATAGTCTTCTGAGAAATCTGCTAATGTGCTTTGTTATTATGTTGAAGCAGCTATGTGCATGGCTCTCTAGAGTTAGATATATCTTGTTGGAAACAAGCTATCAAACTTCAAAAGTCTGTAACATACTACCTTGTTTTCAGAAAATCTATGAATATTCCTATTCATTTCTTGTAATTTTTTTTAGAAAAAAATCATATAAAATAATAGCTTCCTTTGAAGGACTACTATATCAGTCCCCATCCTGTGATAAAATTAAATCAATTTTGATTTCAAGGTTAAACATGAAGAATGATAGGCGTTCATACAAAAACTGGCCCCTCTCTTTTTGTATCCACTAATTTTATTTATCATTAGTTTTCCAAGATAAATTTCCTCATCCACATATTGTGCTAGTTAAAGTTAATAATGTTCAAAGCCAATGATAACCCCTAATAAACAGAAATAAGAAGATGCTTTAGAAAGTATAAGCGGTGTGAAGGGGAAAAAAAAGAGGTGTGAAGGGAAACTAAAGTATTACTTCTACTGAGATTCTGCTCAGGAGTTGAGGGATTATGTTGAAAAACAAAAACAAACAAACAACAAAAAAAACAGCAGAATCATGAAACTTAGAGAAAGTAAATCAGGAGAATAAGGAACTGTCACTATGTGTACAAATTCGTGTTAAGTAAAGGTACTGAAGAAAAGAAATACTGGGTTACTATAAAGTTATATACAGAGGAAGAAAGAGGCTCTAGTGAAGTATATGTAAATATTCCTACAAGACCATGACTTAAAAAAAAAAAATCTCATATTTACCAAAACAATCTTTTAGTGATTTTATAGGTTTGCTAGCTATTGCATTGGTTGCTAGGGCTTCCATAACAAAGTACCACAGACTGGGAAGCTTAAACAACCGAAATTCATTTTCTCATGATTCCAGAGGCTAGAAGTCTGAGATCAAGGGGTTGTCAGGATTAGTTTCTTCTGAGGTCTCTCTTCTTGGCTTGCAGATGGCCTACTCCTCCCTGAATCTTCACTTGGTTTCTCTTCTGTGTGTCTATGTCCTAACTACCTTTTCTGATAAGAACACCAGTTATATTGGATTAGGGCCCACCCTAATGACATTATTTTAACTTAATTATCTCTTTAAAAGCTCTATCTCCAAATACAGTCACATTCTGAGATCCTGGGGGTTAGGATTTCAACATACACATTTTGGAAGGGAAGCACAGCTCAACCATAAGTAATCATTATTTCAGGTTTCCACATATATTAATGCAAAGAAAGTTCCATGTAAATATATATCATCTAATATACATTTAAAAATCAGATTTGTGGAAAAATCTGGCTGACTATGTGTTACTTTTCTAAAAGTCTAATCCACTTGGAGAATCAACATCTATTTGCTAAATACCTACTCTGTTTCAGGAAATGGTGTAGATGATAGGGCTGGAAAGACAAAGAAAATACATTTCTTGCCCTTGAGGAGTTTTCAATCTGTAGGAAGAGAAATAGTATAAACAAGCAAGTACAATAAAATATGCTAAATATTATTAAAGCGGAAATGGAATGTTGTAGGAACAAATTCAGTGAGACCAATAGTGACTCAACTAAGGTAAAGAAATATACTAAGCCCTAGAGTACTACTTAATTAACATCACTGCATAAAGTATTAGGGCTTATTACTTTTTGGACTTAATTTACGCATCTATTTAGTTTTTGGCCTGAAGTCTTAAAATCCATTTGATGTAGATATTTTTTAAAACACTTTATAAAATGCTGTGCTTATATTTGTCAAAAAATTCAGCAGAAATGTGTTAATTTTGTCATAATAAAATAGTCATTCCCTTGCAGACTATATTATCCAAATTAAAAGTCAATCTTAATAGGATACTATAAACTAAGCCATTATTAATGCAAGACTATATATATGTAAGAACTCAGAAGTCCAAGGACAGTTCAAAAAACTGTGCATGAATTGTTTGCAAAGAACTAGAACAATCCCTAATAATACAGAAGAAGCAGAGTAAAAAGTGGTAAGATAGCACAATTCATTATGAAGTACTATATCACTTAGATAGCAGATATTTATCTTAGAAAAGTTATCCTGAAATCATAATACACTTCAAGAGCATTCAGTCCATTCTAAATTATTTTTTCTCAAATTCATGGCCTCAAGCAATTCTCCCACCTTGGCCTCCCAAAGTGAGCCACCACACCCAGCCCCTAAATTATTTTTTCATAATACCATTTTTCCTTATAATGAAGGATAAATTGATCACAAATCTCTACATATACCAGTAGTTCTTCATTTTAGATCTCTTTTCTTTAGCCCTTCAAAGATGCTATTAGAAGTGAAAAGTCAGCAAATGCCACCAAGAAAAAGTCAGAAAATCTTCTTTGGAGTTATATATACAAACTGGTACTCTGATTATAACAAATAAAGATAAATATGGCATGAAAAATGCTAACAAAACCCATTTCATAAAATAACCAACTTTTGCTTCCTATAGATTTCTTCTTCCTCTACTTTCTTGAAATAAAATACGTAACTATGTGACTTAGCTTTGAAATGTATAAAATGAGGAAGTTGGACTAAATTATTCTAATGGTCCTTGTCAAAAAATTTGAACAGTCTGAGATTTTATACTGTGTAAAAGCTAACAGGTTAGTCAGCCACAGTTTCATAGATGCTGGAAGAATACATAAGACTCCATGCATGGTCAGAGACAAAAGACAGTTATTAACACCAGCAATAATAGTAGCTGGAGCGTCAGCATTTGTACCAGTTACCTGAGCCCCACTTCCCACCATGTGATGCAAAGAAGGCCAGAAGATACCTGACCATGCAGTCAGGTGCATTATAATCCTGAATTTGTCATTTATAATAGGCAGTAAGCTC
Organism: Tarsius wallacei; assembly: GCA_963574415.1. NCBI lineage: Eukaryota > Metazoa > Chordata > Mammalia > Primates > Tarsiidae > Tarsius > Tarsius wallacei. Next base: position 41,270 of record CAUYQG010078286.1, on the reverse strand, counting down.
TGGAGAGAAACACTTTCTGTTTTCCATGGCTGTTCACTATATATTCTTTTAAAATTGAGATATAATCCACATACTATACCCTTTTAAAGTATACAATTTAGTTTTGAGTATATTCACAAAGTTGCATAACCATCACCATTCTATAATTCCGAAACATTTTCTGTTATTTGAAAAATAAACCTCATATCCATTGGTAGTTGCTCCCATTCTCCCTCTCCCAAATCCCTGGAATCACTAATCTGTTTTGGCTCTATGAATTTGCTTGTTCTGGACATTTCATGTAAACTTTTTTGTGACTGGCTTCTTTCACTTAGCATAATGTTTTCAAGGTTCATTCATGTTGTACCATGAATCAGTTCTTCAATTTTTATGGCTGGATTACGTTGTATTTTATGGATATATTACTTTTTTAACCACTCATAACTTGATGGCATTTGATTTGTTTTCACTTTTGGCTATTATGAATAATATACTAGTATAAATACTAGTATATGTTATGTAACTATAATATATACTAGTATATAATATTATGTGATTATTATATAATAATAAGCTAGTATATATGAATATTCATATACTAGTTTTTGTCATGTCATATTTTCAATTTTCTTGAGTATATAACTAAGAGTGGAATTGCTGGATTATATGATAACTGTATGTTTAACTTTTTGAGAAACTGCCCAGCTGTTTTCCAAAGCAGCTGTACTATTTTATATTCCCACTAGATTTGTATGAGAGTTCCAATTTCTCCATGCTCTCTCCAATATTTGCTATTTCCTGTCTATTTGATTGTAGCCACCCTAGTAGGTTGTGAACTGGTATCTTACTGTGATTTTGATTTGCATTTCCCTTATGGCTGATGAGGTTGAGCATCTTTTCATGTGCTTATTGGTTATTTTTGCATCTTCTTTTGAGAAAATATCTGCTCAAATCCTTTGCCTTTTAAAATATTGAATTATTTGTCTTTTTGTTATTGTAATTGTTAAATTGTAAGAGTTCTTTACATATTCTAGATACTAGACCCTTATCGGATGTATGATTTGCAAATATTTTCTGTGGGTTTTCTTTTCACTTTTTTGATGCTGTCCACTAATGCACAAACGTATTTAAGTTTGATGAAGTTTAATTCATCTTTTTTTGGGGGGGCGTCTCTTGCTCTTTTGGTATTATATATAAGAAACCATTGTACGGGCTCGGTGGCTCAGCCCGTAATCCCAGCACTTTGGAAGGCCAAGGCAAGTGTACTGCCTGAGCCTGAGGGTTCGAGACCAGCCCCGCAATTTGGCGAGACTTTGTCTCTACAATAAATCAAAAAATTAGTCAGTTGTGGTGGTGTGCACCTGTAGTTCTACTTGGAAGGCTGAGGCAGAAGGATCGCCGGAGCCCAGCAGTCAATCCTGGGGTGGCTGTGAGTGTGCCACTGCACTCCAGCCTGACTGATCAAGTAAGACTCCGACTCAGAAAAAAGAAAGAAAGAAAGAAAGAAACCAAGGTCAGCAGTATTTACACCCATATTTTCTTTTAAGAGTTTTATAGATTTCACTGTTCCATTTAGGTCTTTGATCTATTTTGAGTTACTCTTTGTATATGAAGTGAGGTAAGGGTCCAACTTGATTCTTTCATGTGTACATCCAGTTGACTCAGCAGTATTTGTTGAAAAGTATACCATTTCCTACTGAATATTTCCCTTGTCAAAAATCAGTTGATCATAAGACATTTGTTTATTTCTGGTTTACCTCTTATGACAGTACTACACAGTCTTGATTACTACAGCTTTGCACTAAACTTTGAAATCAGGAAGTTGACGAAATCCACCACTCTCTACCCACTTCTATTCAACATTTATTACTGGTGGTTCTAACTTGTGCTAGGAATGGCAAGCATCTAGATTGCAAAGGATAAAGTAAAACTCATTTTTTTTTTCAGAAGACGATTGTCAATGTAGAAATCCAAGATCAATATGTGAAAATCAAGTGTATTTCTACATATAAGTCATAAACAATTAGAAACTTAAATTATAAAAAATACCACTTACAGTAGTATCAAAAATATGAAATATTTAAAAATAAATCTGACAAAAGACAATATATCTTTAAAAAGAGAAAACACTGCTGAGAGAAGTTAGAAAATACCTAAATAAGTAAATAGGCCAGGTGCGATGGCTCAAGCCTGTAATCCCAGCACTTTAGGAGGCCGAGACGAGAGGATTGCTTGAGCCCAGGGGTTCAAGACCAGCCTGGGTAATGTGGTGAAACCTTGTCTCTACAATAAATCAAAAAATTAGCCGGATGTGGTGGAGCATGCCTATAGTTCCAGCTACTTGGAAGACTGAGGTGGAAGAATCGCCTGAGCACAGCAGACCGAGGCTGCGGTGGCCGTGAGCATGCCACTGCACTCCAGCCTGGGCAACAGAGTGAGACTCCGACTCAATAAATAAATATATAAATATAAATATAAATAAATAAATAGCACCTCTTATATGGATTGGAGAACCAAATTTCGTAAGGATGCCAATTCTTCCCAAATTGATCTATAGAATCAAAGCATTCTTTTTTTTTTTTTTTTTTGAGTTGGAGTCTAACTCTGTCACACAAGCTAGAGTGCAGTGGCAAACACACGGCCCCCCCAGTGTCAACCTGCTGGGCTCCAGTGATCCTTCCGCCTCAGCCTTCCAAGTAGCCTGGACTACAGGTGCGCACTACCATGCCCAGCTAATTTTTGATTTATTGTAGAGAAGAGGTCTCGTCAAGTTGCCCGGGATGGTCTCGAACCCGCAGGCACAGGCAATCCACTTGCCTTGGCCTCCCAAAGTCCTGGAATTACAGGCCAAATCACCGAGCTCAGCCAATGCCCAGTAGGCTTTTTTTTTTTTTTTTAATATATAGAAACTGACAAGCTGATTCTCAATTCATATAGAGTTGCAAACAACTTTGAAAGAGAAGAGCAAAGTTGGAAGGCTAATACTACTCAATTTCAAAATTATTATAAAACTACAGTAATCAAAACAATGTGATATTGACCTAAGAAAATGTGAAGTAAACCATAATGCATATTTCCTCTCACAGTAATAGCTGAAATGCACTTTATGAAAAATACCTTATTATCATGCCCCAAATTAATCATTTGATATGCACTATCTCATTTAATTCTAATCAACACTATGAAGTAGGTACTTTTTCACTGGTGAAGAAATACGCACAGTGGAATTAAGCAACATGTCCAAAATTATACGGTGAATAGTAGAGGAGCAGAGATTTGGACCAAGCATCTTCATTCATCAGGTGTGTCCCAGTAGGAAAAAAGTTGAGAACTACTTCTCTGTTTAAAGGTCGGGACTGTAGTGCATGCAGATAGATCTGATACTTGCCAAATCAGACAGATCGCTACTTACCTGATGCTGAGCACAGACATTTGTTATGTTGTTCCCTCAATGCCTTGACCCATCTGGCTTGATGGGATAATTAGGCACCAACCCCGCAACTACACTGCATTACAGTGGATCCTGCTAAGCTTTTCTACCTGAATGATCACCTCCTTGCTCTTCCACCACCCCAAGCCAAACTATACAGATGAGTTGGCTCCCAAGTCCTTGACCTTAAATACCTGGGTCCCTATCAGTTCTAGTTATTTTCTTCTCATAGACTTTGCTTGCTGATAACCATAAAGCCTCCTGGCAAGTGTATCCAAATTACGACAAAGCTAGTTCACAATCTTAGTCATATTTAAATGTATCTACTTCTTTACAGATCCATTGAGTTGTGTTGGCATTAGAAATTCCATGCTCAGGCCGGCTGTGGTGGCTTACACCTGTAATCCCAGCACTTTGGGAGGTTGAGGTAAGAAGATTGCTTAACCCAGGAGTTCGAGAGCAGCCTAGACAACAGAGTGAGACTTCATCTCTGCAAAAAATTAGCCAGGCATAGTCATATGTACCTGTAGTCCTAGCCACTCGAGAGGCTGTGGTGGAAGAATCACCTGAGCCCAGGCAATTGAGGCTGCTGTGAGCTGTGATCATGCCACTGCACTCCAGCCTGGGCAAGAAGGAGATTCCAACAACCCCCCCCCCCCCCAAAAAAAAATATTCCATGTTCAGATGAGGGCTGTGAATGTGAAATAAGGCTTCTCATAGACCGCACTCCCTGTTGAAATACAGTAAATGTCTTGCTTTTTTTTTTTTTTTTTTACAAACACCCACTCAAATAATTTTGGGCCATCAACATCAACACCAATATATATATATCTCCCTTCCCCTTTACCCCATTCCCACCTTTGGAGCTGCTTGTTCTCTCTGGTAGTGTCAGGAGTGTCAGAACTTCCCTAAACCATCAGAAGCAACTGAATCACCTCTTTTTTTTTTTTAAACCCATCTATTACTGTTGTGCTTTGTTCCCCTCTTGACAGCTTCTATTGGTCTGGATTTTATCTATCTCTTATACCATCTACTCCTGACTCTATTCTTACTTTCCACTCAACCTTTGGTATCCCATTCCACTCCATTTATTGCTACATTTTAAATGTGCAGTTTAGCCCTTTGTAAACATCTGCATAGAAGAATTGTTCTTGGGAAGGCAATCAGAATGATACTGTTCCATAAATTACTCCTTCAGTATTCCCTTACTTAAATCAACTTTATCTTAGCCGCTGGTACCTTGTCTTTCTCTCTCTTCTGTCTTCCTGCTCATGACTTGTTTTCTTTTTGCCTGAGTGGTTCTCAAACTTTAGTGTGCATTAGAATCACTTGGAGGGCTTGATACAACACAGATTGCTGGTTTTCACCACAGAGTTTTTGATCCAGTAGGTTTGGGTTGGTGCTCAAGAATTTTTATTTCTAACAAGTTTCCAGGTAATGCTGATGTTGTTGGTTTGAGGACCACTGTTTCAGCTCAACACTGTTCTTATTGACCACCTGTTTATCGCTGATATACGAGTAGTTTGGGTGGTTGTCCCCTCCTAATCTTATGCTGAAATGTGATCCCCAGTGTTGAGATGGGGTCTAGTGGGAGGTGATTGGGTCATTGGAGCAGATCCCTCATGAATGGTTTGGTGCTGTTCTTGCGGTTATTAGTGAGTTTTCTATTAGTTCACATGAGAATTAATTGTTTAAAGGACCCTGGCACCACTTCCTCCTACTCTTGCTCCCGCTCTTGCCATGTGACATACCTGTTTCTCTGCAGGTTCCCCTTGACTTCTGCCATGAGTAAAAGCTTCCTGAGGCCTCACCAGAAGCCAGCAGATGCCAACACCATGCAGAACTGTGAGCCAAATAAACCTGTTTTCTTTATAAATTACCTAAGCCTCAGGAATTTCTCTATAGTAATGCAAAATGGACTGCTACAATCTTGATTTGTCTTGTTTGTCTTCTAGGCCTTTTCCTGTGATTTGTTTTGATATTTAAAGCTTGCTGATCTCATCTTTGAGGGCCACATTATGAACCTTCTGGATATGCCATAATCAATCAGAGGCAATTCTCTAAATTAAAACTAACAATCTTGGGTCACCCTAAAGGTAGAAATTTAATGTGCTGCCTAGAGGTAAGAACTCAGAATCAAGATGTAGGATTTATGTTCTAAAGATCTTAGAACATATCTTCCAAGGGTAACTTACTGCCCAAATCAAGCTAGTTCAGCTTTCTAGAAGTAATAGAGAAGAATAAATTTAGAAAGTGAAATGCAATCTATTCCTGAATAACCAAAATAAATGCAGTCTCTCATACCATATACTCTCTGTTATTATTAAAATGGACATGTTTGTATGTATGCATGTTAACATGATAAATTAAGGATTATCTATGTGTATATCTAATTGTGTGCTTTCTGTTGTATGCCTTTTAATATAGGTATAAGCATATATCTATGCAATCCTTAACTTATTGTAATTTGTGTGTTGTAAACCTCCAACCCTTAGAGCAGACTTCCAGCACACAAATAACATTATGGCAGTCAGTATACTTTCTGATACATTCCAAGTACTGTTCTCCCTGGCTCCTAATTTCTTTTCTTTTCTTTTTTTAATGGTAGAGATGAGGTCTTGCCAAGTTGCCGGGACTGGTCTTGAACTCACGGGTTCAGGCCATCCACTTGCCTCGGCCTCCCAAAGTGCTGGGATTACAGGCCGAGCCACCGAGCCCAACCGCTCCTAGTTTCAATTTGGCTCTTTGGACAGAGCCCCCACCCTGTATAGTCCTTCTACCCTGCGTCTGGTCAGAGGCCAACACCAGCAGAAACTCATAGAAACAGAGGTTGGGGTGGTTAAACTACTATATCTAGCAGAAAGGGGAGAATAATGAACTAAGCTGAGTAAAGAAGAGGGGAGAGAGAAAAGAGAAGGGGGAGGAGTAAAAGAAAGAAACTGACACACACATGTGGATGTCAAGAGTAGGTACCCTCTGACTATGAAGAAATGAGACTACTTTTCTTATTTGTCTGGTGAACTGTCTCTGAAAGCAATCTCAAAAGTGGAGTTCTGAGTAATGTTAGCTTTATTTTATGTGGGTCTTCTAAGGGTACATTGTTTCCAAGAAGAAATCTGCTCATCAGCTTCTTGATTTCCATCTTTAATGTCACCAAAGACCTCATTCTTTCTGACTTTTCTGCTGGCTACCATCTCTTTGAAGCTAGTGCATGGCCTCTCTGTTATGCTGCTGCATTCTCCTGGATCCCATCCTAGTTGTCTGAATTTCTTCTCAGCATCTAGTCATCCAATATAAAAAATGTTTTTCCTTCTAGATTCCCAATCTGCATTATAGTATAGTGATATCACCACCCTCCCTGTCACTCCCTACTGAAATCTCAATCTACCATGAGTAATAAACTCTGCTAGGCTTTGTCCTTGGATGATTTCTTTCCCCTGTCCACACTCAAAACGAGCTTCCCACAGACTTCTTTCTTTGTTTCTCATAACCCCTCTATACTCTCTTCTTTGATGATCTTACCTACTCCTACATCTTCAATTAATATTGTTATGTAAATGACTCCAAATCTTCATCTCTGTCTCCAAACTTTGTCTCTGTCTCTAAACTTCCTCAGAAACACCAGACTTAATTTCTTTTTTCATTTTTTTTTTTTTTTAGAGACAGGGTCTCACTATGTTGCCCAGGTTGGACTCAAACTCCTAACCTCAAGCAATCCTCTCGATTAGCCTTCCAAAGTGCTGGAATTACAGGTACAAGCCACTGCAACTGGCCCTGCCAGACCTAATTTCTTCCTCATTTTTTTGGAGTCAGAGTCTCACTCTGTCACCTAGGCTGGAGTGCAGTGCCACCATTACAGCTCACCACTGCCTTGACCTCCTGGCCTCAGGTAATCCTTCTGCCTCAGCTTCCTGAGTAGCTGGGACTACAGGCATGTGCCACCACGCCTAGCTTTTTTTTTTTTTTTTGTAGAGATGAGGTCTTGCTATGTTGACTAGGCTGGTCTCAAACTCCTAGGCTCAAGCAATTCTCCTGCCTTGGCCTCTCTAAGTGGTAGGATTACAGGTATGAGCCACCATGCCCGGCCTGACTTAATTTCTAATGACATCTGCATCTGCATATGTTGTGGGCACTTGAAGTGTTGCTACTTCTATATATAACTCAATATCATATTTTTACAAATATATTTCTCCTCCTAGATTCCCAGTCTGAATGTAGTATTATCTCTCTTCCTGTTACTCAGTATTGAAATATCAGAATCATCTTCTAACCCTCCCTTTCTCCCATTGCCTATATCAGGTCACCAAATCCCAACTACCAAATCTGTTCCCATCTTTCCACTCTCTTTTTTCTTTTTTTTGAGTCAGAGTCTCACTCTGTTGCCCATGCTGGAGTGCAGTGTCATGCTCACAGCCAATGCAGTCTCGACCTGCTAGGCTCAGGCGATCCTTCCACCTCAGCCTTCCAAGTAGCTGGCACTACAGGCACACACCACCAGGCCTGGCTAATTTTTTAAATTTATTTATTGGAGAGACGAGGTCTCGCCAAGTTGCTCAGGCTGGTCTTGAACCCAAGAGCTCAGGCAATCCTCTCACCTCAGCCTCCCAAAATGCTGGGATTATAAAGGCATGAGCCACCGCGTCCATCCTCCACTCTCTTTTCTACGGCCCCAGATCCTAGTCTCATTATTTTGTGTCTGTCATGGAAATGTCTAACTAATTGCCTCTTCTCTCTTAAGCCAGACCAACATACCCACGCATCTCATATCTACCAACCAATAACGTTAAGCACTGGATACCTCTAGGTTACTTACCATGGATTCCCTTCCTTCCTTAAGGCACCATCTCACTTTGATCCTGACTCCAACCTGCAAAATTTTGGGTCCATAAGCCAAGTTTAATGTGGACTTTAATCTTTTACATTGTTTATTTTTTTCTGACTTTTGGTTATTCCTAGATTTTTTTTTCTTGGTTTATCCTTCCAATTCCTCCCTCTCTGGCCTATTTTGAATGTCTGCCCTAGGACAGTTTCCTATAATTGTCACCCAGATTGAACTCATTCCCTAATAAGAGAATGGTTTTTGAAAGTGGTGTCTGACTGGGCACGGTGGCTCATGCCTGTAATCCTAGCAATTTGGGAGGCCGAGGCAGGAGGATGCTTGAACCCAGGAGTTTGAGACCAGCCTAGGCACATAGTGAGATCTTGTCACCTAAAAAAAAAAGGCCATGAGCATGCACTGCACTCCAGGCCTGGGTGACAAGAGTGAGCCTCCAACTCAAAAAAAAAAAAAAAAAGCCAGTTGTGGTGGTATACGCCTATAGTCCCAGCTGCTGGGGAGGCTGAGGTGGAAGGATCACTTGAGCCTAGGAGTTTGAGGCTGCAGTGAGTTGTGATCGTGCTTTTGCAGTCTCACGGGGCTGCACTGGCAGCCTGAGACTCACGTGGCATCCAAGGACACAATGGCAACTGGAGAGGGGAACGCAGTAGTACCCAAGAGCTGAGGGACACCGTAGCTGTGGAGCCCCAATGAGTGTTGCAGCTCTTTTCAACTCAGTGGGCCTGACAAGTTGACCCGAGGAGGAGCACTGCAGCTCTTGCTTGATGAATCCCAAGTTCTTATCTCACGACCAAGAAGAATAAGGAGCATGGACACCAAAGAATGAGTGAGATAGAATTTATTAGGCGACATTAAAACTCTTGACAGCGAGAGGGGACCTGAAAGGGTGCCTGCCGCTGCAGTCAGCAGTTTTTATGGGTTTCAAATGGAGAGCTTCCTACTGATTGGTTGGCAGTAGGGACTGAAAATACACTAACCTAATTGGTCAGCAGTGAGGATCAAAAAGTGGCACGATAGTGTAAAAGGCCCGTGGGGAGAAGATTGAAAAAGCGCCAGTCAGGAAAAGGTGAACAAAAAGGGAATGGTTGCGGGCTTGCAGCTTTGTTTCTTCAGGTGTAATGGGGGAGTCTTACTGGAGACCCACCCTAACTCTTGGCCTAACCGGTTTCTTCCTTCCTCCTCTCTCAATGCCACTGCACTCCACTGGACTACAGAGTTCCACCTCAAAAATAGAAAGCAGAAAAAAGAAAGTAGCATCCTAATTTATCTCCCCACTTTCAGTTTCTCATCTTATAAACCATCCTACATACCAATGCCAGAGCATTTTTCCTAAAACATAGGTCTGGTCATATGTCTCTGCTGTTCATTTTTCTCTCTGCAGCCTATATAATAAACTCAGAATTCAGGATGGCATTAAAAGTCTTTCTGATTAGGTGCCACTCTGCTTTTCCAGCTTTATCTTCCAGTATACAATCACAAACCCTACTCTCCAGCCCCATTAGATCACTCATCAAACTCAGCCCATATCTTCCTTTTCCTCGAGGGTCATGCTCTTCCCTCTATCTCAAATGTCCTTTCCTGTCATTCCCAACATTTGGGATCCTACTTATACTTAAAGGCCCAGCTTTTCTATGAAACCTTTCCTATTGTCTTTCTCCTACAAGCTTCTATAACACTCTTTTGAAGTTTGTTGTCTCCTTGTCAGTCTCCTTGATTAGATACTAAGCCTGTTGAGATCATGAATAGTGTATCATTCACTTACCCTTAGTACAAATGCCCTGGACAGTTATTACTAAATATTTGTTAATATAAATCTAATCTGATTGCTTTATAATCCTATGTCATATTTAATAATCAAAAATAGCTTATAAAAGAAAAAACAATATTCTAATAGTAGTTATATATTATCATAGGGCCATGTGCAGGGCTGTATCTGCAATGGAAAAGCATTACTCTGTGGATTTGAAATCAAGTTCAGCCCTGTGTGCCTTTGAATTTGGCCACTATTTTACTTTTTTGAAGACAGGGTCTCGCTTTGTCATCTAGGCTGAAGTGCTGTGGCACATGAATTTGGCCACTATTGAAACCAAAGTTTGGAGACATTTTTGATAGTGTTAAGCAACAACAAGATGAGGGAATAAAGGATGAAAATGCTGATGCAAATCAGGGTTGGTTCATAGGGTTTAGACGCAGGTCTTCCCTTATATCACATCAGGGTGTGAAGTGAAGCTGCTAATGCTGATGAGATGGCTGCTGGAGTTAGCCTTTCTGTTTGAAGGCAGTAGAAGGCCAATGGGGTTATTTGAAAAAGTAATAAATAAAAACAACGGTAAAATAGGTATCTTGGCATCTGTTTCTCAGGAAATCATCCAGTGACTGAAAGTCTTTACCAAAAATGTTCTTATAAATTAATGTGCAAATCTCCTCAATGAATCTGATGCCAATGTAGATGAGCATTTAGCTTCTAATATATTGCAATAGAAGATGTAAAAATAAGGAAGTTAAAAACCCATGTATTCCCTACTACTATATTAGGTAAAATATAATTTAATGTAATTGGTTTCTGAGTTGCCTGGTTTCATCAGCTTTAATCTAAACTCCTAAGAGCTGTTCTGGTACATAATGCTATACCTGAATAAATATGATGTTTTTGGTCATTTCTATAAAATATCAGACCTCAGGCCCTGGGTCAGAAAAAAATTCTCTTACTATATAGTTGCACAGAAAAATCAAATCCTAAATCTCCAGCCATTTCCAGGAGAGTGGGGGCAAGATAAGGTGTTCATGTGAGAATATCAACTCTTTGTAATTGTTAGAGACAGGGCCTTGCTCTGTTTCTCAGACTGTAGTGCAGTGGCTTGATGACAGTTCACCATAGCCTCTTGGGCTCAAGTGATCCTCCTGCCTCAGCTTCCTGAGTAGCTGAGATTACAGGGATGAGCCGCCACACCTAGTTAATCTTTTAATTTTTGTAGAGATGGGGTCTTGCTATGTTGCCCAGGCTGGTATTGAACTCCTGGGGTCAAGTGAACCCCCACCTCAGCCTCCCAAAATGCTGGGAATACAGGTGTGAGCCACCGTGCCTGGCCTGTAAGTATGTTTTTGTCACTCTGTGCATGGCAGAGAAGGGGGCTTAAATAACCAACTTGTATCTGTGTGTCCAAGAAAAAAAAAAAAAGCAAGCCATAATGAGCAAACCAAAAATGACGAGGGCTGGATTAACCTTAAAAACATTATTCTCTGTGAAAGCAGCCAGTTCCAAAAGACTACATATTGTATGATTCTATTTATATGAGATGTCCAGAATAGGCAAATCTATAGACATAGATTAGTGGTGGCCTTGGGCTAGCCACGGGGGAGGTTTGGGAGATTGAGGGAGGGGTGATAGCTAAGGGGTTAATGGTTTCTTTTGGGGGTGATGAAAACATTCTAAAATTGATTGAAGTGATGGTCATACAACTCTATGAATATACTAAAAGCCACTGAACTATATACCTTAAAGGGGTAGATTGTATGATATGTGAATTATATGTCAATAAGGCTGTTAAAATAGATGGGGTAGACTATATAAAACTCAAATAAACTGTTTTTAGGCTTGCCTAGCTATTGATGCCCAGATGAAAACACATTTTTATTATTTACAGGTGTCAAACATGTGATTCTTAATTTTCAGGTAATTAATAATATTGTGAAGAGGTCAGAAAATAAACACAAACCACAAAACAAGGGACAACAGAATTTTGGGGTTTTTTTTGGCATTGGACTCTCACTCTGTCACCCAGGCTGGAGTGCAGTGGCACAATCACGGCCACCGCACCCTCGACCTGCTGGGCTTAGGCGATCGCTTCCTTCCACCTCAGCCTTCCAAGTAGCTGAAACCACAGGCATGCATTATCACGCCCAGTTAGACAAAATAATTTAACAGCATAATTTTAGTCCTGCTTTTGACCTGTATTCATCTTCAAAAGATTTGTTATCACCAATTTTTAAAAAGTCTAAACTTTAAAAATAAATATCATTCCTATGAATGCCTGTGTATTTCTCTGATCCACATAATTTAGCAAGCAAATTGAAAGTTTTTCTCTGACTATTCAATATTACATCTATGTCTTAGTAACTTATAAATTGGATAATTACCATTCATGATCTGTTAAGCCACTCTTGAAAATCACTTTGGGCCGGGTGCGGTGGCTCAAGCCTGTAATACCAGCACTTTGGGAGGCGGAGGTGAGAGGATTGCCTGAGCTCAGGGGTTCGAGACCAGTCTGAGCAACATTGCGAGACCTTGTCTCTACAATAAATCAAAAAAATTAGCTGGGCATGGTAGCACATGCCTATGGTTCCAGCTACTTGGAAGGCTGAGGTGGAAGGATCACCTGAGTCCAGTAAGTTGAGGCTGTGGTGGCCGTGAGAGTGCCATTGCACTCCAGCGTGGGCGACAGAGAAAGACTCTGACAAAAAAAAAAAAAAAAAAAAAGAAAGAAAAGAAAAAGAAAGAAAGAAAGAAAGATCACTTTGGAGCTTTGGTTAATGTATAACAGCAAAGTCTGTTCTTTGTTAGAAGCATATTTTCCAGATACAATTCAAAGGTTTGAGTTTTGGTATACTGTATAAAATTACAGGGGGCATGAGTCTGGGGATTCTAAGTCTCTATTAGGCTTAAGCAATTTCCCCAAAAGGAGAAATGAGCACTATTGTCTCTTTGATAAGTTTTGTGGAGCTGTGCTTTAGCTACCTGGTTCCCTGTCCTTCGACCCTATAACCATCACACCTGAGCCCATTGACCTTTACCTGGAGATAAATGACCATTATTCATTATTGTTGTTTCCAGGTCTTTTCTTGTCCTCTTTCTCTCCACTGAGTCCAATCCTGATCCTAGTCTGAAAAGAATTAAGGAGCAGTATTTCAGTAGTTTGGTGACTTGGCATCAAACAGACCTATCCCTGCTGGCCCTACTCTTCTCTCACAGACCAGTTGAAATAACTATCTTGGAGATCAGGGTCTGTTTTTGTTTTTGTTTTAGTTGGGGTCTCACTCTGTCGCCCAGGTTGGAGTGCAGTGGCACGATCACAGCTCACTGCAGCTTTAACCTCCTGGGCTCAGGCAATCCTTCTGCCTCCACCTCTTGAGTAGTTGGGACTATAGGTGCATGCCATCATGCTCAACTAATATTTTAACATTTTTTTATAGAGATGAGATCTCACTATGTCACCGAGTCTGGCCTTGAACTCCTGGGCTCAAATAATCCTCCTGCCTCAGCCTCCCAAAGTGCTGGGATTACAGGTGTGAGCCACCGCACCTGGTCTTCGTGTGTACCAGTTTTGTTTGTCTGTGTCTGCCTCTCTTTCATGGATGTCATCTGTTATGCTGGTTCCTTTAGGATCAGTGTTCTGCCTTGTCACTGTGTTGGCCAGACCTCTTAAGGGACGAGTCATTTGTTTCTTAATCCCAATACCCATGAGTGCAGTCCTGCTACATATTGTTCAAATCAACCTCTGCCTATTGCCTGCCACCAGGTTTTTCTGGATTCTAATTTGTCTGCTTGCCAGGACATCCATTGCTAGACTTCCAGAGTCTGGCTGCTTGCCTGCTTATTGCCTACTGTCATCCCTCCACCACCCCCGATGCTTTACCAGCCTGACCAGACTCTTCCTGCTGGTGTGTAGGCAGGACAGGAAACCTTCCTAGCTTTCCTGTCCTGCCCTAATTAGTTTTTTAAGTTTCTGGGAACCAGATTCCTTAATCTAACTTTGCCTGTCAATGACAAGGACCTGTTGTGATCAACTCTCCCATTTTACCATGAGTCTTTTATTTCCTTGAACCAACAGTTTGGTAATTCTTGTGTACTCTTTCTTTTCTTTGTTTCCTTTGTGGAGGAACAGTTTGTTCCTTTTAAGCATCGTTTGGATTCATTCCTTTCTCTTCATTTCCTCTTGGGCCACTCCAGTTCCAATCCTCACGACTTTATCTGGCAGGACTTTATCTAATTTAAGCATTCAGTAGCAGTGCCTCAAAGGGTTGCCTTAGAGCATGAGAGAGAAGTCAAGTGGACATGAACAGATCTCCACTCTCACACTAACTTCGAAAAAGGTCAGCTAGATTTATCTCTGTTGTATATACTGGGGTTCTGTGAAGAGTTTTATTTAGAAAAAAAATCCTGTACTAAAGGAAAACTAAGTTTGAAAATCAGTGTTCAAAGTTATTCTGCATACCACTGCCAAACCAGCTCCGTTAAACACTTCTTGTTTTATACCTTCCCTTCTAAAGATCCTTCTCAATTACTACATTCAAATCTGTTTACACCCTGGGAACATGCTGTGGGGATAATCATGTTTCCTACAATTATTCAACATCTATGTTCTCACCATTCTAGTCAACCCCACTGGCCCCTCAATATTATTGGTCAGTATTGTGTTCAGGCCATTCCACACATTGTCTTTTCCTTACTTCCTTTCTTTGCTTTGCCTATTCAAGTCTGATTTCTGCTTCATAGCTCAGTAGCTCAAGTCTTAACCTCCTTTTAACTTCATCTATTCTAGGCACAATGGATCTCACTCTTTCACCATATTATGGTGAATTTAGAGTCAGCATCTCCAAGTTTGGCAGCTAATTTTCTCTGTTTTACACCTGCTTTCTTAAGTAGATTTTAGGCCCATTGATGGTAGGGATTTTATTTTTTACAGTCTATCTATTACAAGTGTTTGTGTACCACAAATAGCACATTAGCAATTGGTAAATAGGAGAATGATGTCACAATAATGTGGAAATCTAGTTGATACATGTGTGCATTTTCTTAGCACTTTGCTTTGAAGTGATCAAGAGTAAACTTCCTCACAATTAAGAAGTCTTAGCAACATATGAAGACTTTAAGAAAAAGTCAAGAATCTTGCACAAGGCTCTGCCTTTAGTGTAAGTAGTGACTGGTTTAGTGGCTACAACCTGTAAATTTTCAACATTAAACTATCTGGTGAAGCTGTGAGTATTGATCATGAAGCAGTGAAGACCTCTTACCATGTGTTTTTTTACTAGCTGACTACTCCTCAATTAGACTTTTAATTCTGATGAAAATGGCATCTATTAAAAGTAAATTTCCTTGAGGACCTACATCAGGAAGGAGGAAGCATGAAGGCTACCAGGCACTGGTGACTGTGATGTTGGGTGCAAACATCAGTGGAGGTTTAACCACGTGTTTTTATTAGGGTGGCTATATTTTCATTAGTCCCCTGATTACAAAGTTGCATTAGATTTAAGTGGTCTTCCCTGACTGTATTTTTCCTATAAGCCTTGGGATTGTAGGTATGCAATTTTTCAAAACAGAAGATTCTTTAGGAAAGACAACGTGACATGATAGCACAATGTCTGGCGCTTTAAAAAAATCTGCACGGTACCTACTTTGGTGTTAGACACACAGTATGTGCTTAGTAAATATCTGTTTATTCTTAGGCATTCTTTAATTCATAAATATTTTGCTGTGACCCTGGAAGCGGTTCTTATTTTTTTCTAATCCATGTTTCCTTTTATTTCTCTATGAATGTTGCAGATTGTTTAAATGAGAACACACTGCAGAAGGGAGACACAGAAAGCCAGAGGGATACTATAAAGATCATCAGAAACCTTCTGGGGTAATGGATTGCTCTAAGGTCAGTTTGAAGAGGGAGCCTAACAGCCTTTTATCGCTCTTCTCTCCTAGGGCTGGCTTTTAAATGCTGATAGAATGCTGCATTCAAGAGAAGTCAGAGGGAGAGACCACAAGGCCACTGGGTCTAACATACATTTTTATTTATTTTCAGTCAGAGTCTCACTGTCACCCAGGCTGGAGTGCAGAGGCACAGTCCTGTCTCACTGTAGCCTTAACTTCTTGGGCTCAAGGTATCCTCCTGCTTCAGCCTCTTGAGTAGCTGGTACTACAAGCACACGCCACCATGCCTGGCTAATTTATTGTATTTTTGTTGTTGTTGTAGAGATGAGGTATTTTTATATTGCTCAGGCTGGTCTTGAACTCCTGGGCTCAAGCAGTCTTCCCACCTCAGCCTCTCAAAGTGCTGGGATTATAGGCATGAATCACCACCACACCCAGCCATAATGTACATTTTTGATACCCCAACAGATGGTGGTAGCCTTCTTCTTGCTTCAGCATCACAGAAAAGATGTCTCTCCATTCACCAGCCTACTTGTGTGTTCCTGGAAGGTAAAAATAAAAGAATATAGGTGCAATGAGATCAGCCCTAGGACTGCAATTGGTGAGGTGCTTGGTTCATAATCAATAGAAGAGTGTCTCCCTCTTAGTACTAGAGAGCAGTGGTTCCTTTCCTGTGCTAGTTTTCAAGAGGCCAATAACCCTGATGCTTGAAGAAGTGTTTTTGCTTGTTTTTAACTACTGTTTACATTAACATTAACATTTGTTGCAGCAAAATGCTGACAAACATCAAGAATTAATATGGGGCTGAGATAACCACAATAAAGTTGTGTAAGCCACATCAGGGACAGACTTTTTCACTTTTTGCAGAAAAGATTACAGATTTTTGTTTTTTTTGAGTTGGAGTCTCACTCTGTTGCCCAGGCTGGAGTGCAGTGGCATGCTCACGGCCACCCCAGCGTCGACCTGCTGGGCTCAGGTGATCCTTATGCCTCAGCCTTACAAGTAGCTGGAACTACAGGCATGCGCCACCACGCCCGGCTAATTTTTTGATTTATTGTAGAGATGAGGTCTCACCAAGTTACCCAGGCAATCCCCTCACCTCGGCCTCCCAAAGTCCTGGGATTATAGGCTGAACCACCGTGCCTGGCCAAATACAGATCTTTTATATGTACTTCTAACTGGATATGAAATGTAGATTAGCCTGGTCTGAGGATGGTGAAACCCAACCTTATATTCAAAATAATATCAATCAATTTTCAAGTCTTTTTATATGCCCCAAACAGAAGTCATTCACATCACAATGCCCTCCTTATCCCGCCCTCTCACTTTTTAAACAATACCAATGAACTGTAAGTAGGGGCTTTCACAATGTGGAACCTCTTTACCTGTTCTGCTTCCTCTCTTGCCAACAATCCACCCTCCCCTCCCTGCCAATTTCTTAACCATAGGGTCTCTGCATATGCTATTGTCACTTCCTTTGCTCAAATACTCATCACTCTCCTTATTTGCCTTGTAATTACTTAATACATTTTTGTTTAATATACTTCCCAATAGCCTAAAAATTTCATAAGAGCAAACTATGTCTGTCTTGTTGGCCATTATACCCATAATGCCTAGCACAGTACCTAACACTTAGCAGGCTGTCAACAAATACTTACTAATTTTAATCAGACCCTTAAGACTCAGCTCAAATATCATCTTCTTTGGGAAGGTGTCCCTGAGCCTCTGACACTCCACGTTAGTTACCTCTCCCATGTTCCATGAGCTTCCTGTTTATAGGGCAGCTTTTTAATGGTCTGTCTCTCCCAGGAGACTCTAAGGTTCTAAAGGGCAGAAACGGTGTCATCTTCATCCTTCTAACTCACAGCACTCTGTGTATCAACTGGTATACTCTAAGGAGCTCAAGAAATGTATTTTGAGCCGACTATTGAGCAATGTTTGAGCTTGGAGGGCCTTCAGCTATGGCCTGTACCTATGTCTCGCAAACAGGAATTACATGAAAGCGTAGGATAAACAGATCACATCTTTCTGTGGCATCCATTTTTACTTAATATTTCAGGAGGAGAGACACTTAAATAATTAAATTGTGTGTGTGTGTGTGTGTGTGTGTGTGTGTGTGTGTGTGTGTAGTGAGTTGAATTCAAGATATACATCGAAATTTAAGTCAAACAGAAAATTCAACAAAGCAAATTTACCTTGGGGCTCCTTGTTCCTCTTCTCCGCTGTCTTTGGGTAGTTTGTCACAGGGTAGAGAATTCACACTTGCATGATTAAAAAGAAAGGTAATGACAATGATAAAGATGGAATTAAAACTGCTTTCAGATATCTAATGTTCTTTTCACTCTACTGCCCAAGTTAAAGTTGCCTCCTCATACCTATAGCAAGGTCAAATTCATTCTGATGCACTATCAATAAATAAGTTCAGATACAAATTCAATTGAGCATAAGTAAATTTAGGTTGAAGGAGAGATGGTCAAAAGAAGTCACAGCTCAAAGATATCTTCAGTAACAGGCATATGGGCGTGATAGACTTGAAATCTAAATTTACTTTATAGGTAGCTTCTTTGCCGTATGTGCTTCTATTCTGTGACGGTGGTTCCTTCAAATCCTGCCCAGTCCCTCTCTAAAGTGTATCTTTATTTTTAAAGGGCATAGTTTAAAGAGAATGGAAGAAATACAGCGTGGGCCTTTTCCTGAGTACAAAATTCTAAGTACGATGCAAGGACTAAAGACTATAGTCCCAACAGTGCCCTGCGACTGCACCTGGCGTTTGTCTAGGGATTGACATCTTAAACAAAGCTTCGACATACACGATCTTTCCCCACAACAACTCTAAACCTAAACCAGTGCGGGGGAAATGGAAAACAGCACTCAATTCAGTTGTTAACTCTATGTAAGTGCTTTGGTTAAAGAGCTTAACAACTCCCTAGGGATTAAGCTGTAGGTGCCTGCCGCTTCAACTACCAGACGTCATGGGAATAAAGGAAAGACTGTATTTCTTCCTTCACAACGCAATCATGGCAACAGAAAGCACCCACTCGTTCCACTTTGACCACAGCACTCCCCGTGGTCTTCCTACAAGATGCCAGCTGCCTTGCCAATCAAACCTTCCCACCGATTGTATGTAGCAGGACCACACCCCCGGAGAGGCCTCTGGGAGGGGAAAGTACTCTGGCCTAAGAAGTGAAAGCTGATACTCTGGTCGACCCGCCACTGAAACTCACAGACGAATCCTCCCGAGCCTCAGTTCCCCTATCTCTAAAATGGGCTAACTCTCCTTTCGCTGGACGAGTTCCCTCCCCGTCCACGCTAGGCCACTAGGAAGTGAAATCAGTGCTAAACCGCAGCTGAAAGTCGTCTGTACGGCTCCAGTCGCCGCGCCGGGCATGCTCAGTAGCTGGGGCTCAGGGAGTAGGAAGGAGCTTTCCGCGCCCGGGCGGCCGACTGCGGGCACTTTGATGAATCACGTGTGTTGAGGCCCTCTTAAAGAGATAGGCACCTACTTTCCCTCCACCCTAAACACCGCCCTGAGGGCGGCGGCGGCGACGGCGGCGGCGACCGTGGTAATTGCAGCTGCTCAGGGGCAGGGCTTGCCCCCGTGCGCCGAGTAGTGGCAGCGGCGTGGTTGCGTCGGGGGTGCCTGAGAGCCGGGACCTCCGAGGGCCTGAAATCGGCAGCTCTGGGGCGGACACGCTCTCCCTGAGGAAGAGGTGCTGCCGAATCCGTGCGGGGCAGCGTGAGCGCCCCGAGGTGCTTCCTCAGTTGAGGGGAGGTGGGGTGATAGGGCACAGGTGACAGGGCCAGAGAAAGATGGAGCAGCCCGGGGCGGCGGCGTCGGGAGCGGGAGGCGGCAGCGAGGAGCCCGGTGGGGGCCGGAGCAACAAGCGGAGCGCGGCTAATCGGGCCGCTAACGAAGAGGAAACGAAAAACAAACCCAAATTGGTGAGTGCTCCCGCAGCCCCCGCCGGCCTTGGGGACAGGGAGAGCCCCGGTATCCTCCTGCCGTTGAGCACGAGGGCACCCGGGGCCCCCTCCCAACGGTGACCGCGACCTCGCTGTGCAACTCGGGGAGCCGCTGAAGCAGCGGCTACGCCGAGGCGCGGAGACGGCGTGGGGGCGGAAGAGCACCCCTGCTCTGCTTAAACCCTTTCTCACTCTTGGAAGCTCAGGAGGCAGTGAGGGAAGGAGAAAGGCCAAGCCCCAACTTGGGGAGACCCTCCCCCACACCTTACCGGGCAGGACTGTTGTTTGTCTAACTTGTGGGCACAAACCTCCTTTGCGCGATTCCATTTCCCTCCCACCTCTTGTCAATTGCTGTTGTGCCTCTTAACACTTAGTGTCTGGGGCTGGGGAACCGCTCTCCTTTTCGATCTTGATTCTTAGGAGCCCACCCATAGCCTTGCAAATCAAGAAAAACACTATTTAGGCCCCCATTCTTTCCACTTTACCAGAAATCGAAGGAAGAGGCAGGCGCCTACGTGCGTTTCTTCCCCCTTGCCTCTCTCCATGTGCTCTCCCAAGAAACGTTTTCTTTGGAAGGGTGGGGGAGTGTGGGGGTTGGAGGCTGGGTGAGGTACCACCAACTGTCGAGTGTGTGTAATAGGCATAGTCATGCAATACTTCCACTTAGTTGACTAAGAACGCTGAAAATCAGTAGGCAGACTGTGCAGGTCTCACCGACCTGATAGTGTGAACCAATGGTAGCAGTCCATTTCCTGCCACTGAATGTGCATTGGAATGAAATCTGGGGCCTGGTATTGCGTTGGGAAATACTGGAGTTTCCTCCACTCATCAGTTAAAAGGGTTCCTCTTTTTGTAAAATTTCTAATTTGGGTGGCATGAGGGGAAAGTGTTCCCCTCCCCCTGCACGAATTCAACAAACACTCCTTATAGCTAAAGAGTCTTAGTCCATATCTGAATCACAAGCCACATGTTGCATGTCTAGATTTCAGTTCTAACCAGCAACTTGATTATAATAGGGAAGGAGATGGTGACATAGAAATAAAGCTGTTTCTTATGGCATCTGGCCATTTGGTATGGACCTCTCTGTCCTCTCAGCTCCTATTTGCCTTTTATTTATGGACAGTCCATATTTTCATTTTAGGAAATATGCAACCTTTGATTATGTGGGAAGGGACCTGATGGGGTAGATTAAAATGGCAAATTTACAGTCTCATCAGTTCCACCCTAGCTTGAGGAAAATGGAAAACTTGCTTATTTGATATTTCCTGTTACCTCACTATTTACAAATGAAGAAACTGAGTCACACGCTTTTTATGATTTCTCTATGCAGACTGAAGGTTAATGCATTTAATGGGTACCTGTACCATTGTGAAACTTAAGTTTTGTGAGTGTATCACCAAAGTTTAATATATTTAAAAATTCTGATGTGATTTTGAAATTGATCAGTTTGTGGTAAGAGTGATCATATTTACTTTTAAAACTGTGGTTTAATTTGTGATTGGAAGTTTAGGTAAAAATAAGGCTGAGTGCAATGCTCACACCTGTAATCCCAGCACTATGGGAGACCCAGGTGGGAGGATTGCTCCAGCCCAGGAGTTTGAGACCAGCCTGGACAACATAGCAAGAACTCATCTCTACAAAAAGTAAAAAAATTAGCTGGGCACAATGGCATGTGCTTGTAGTCCCAGCTCCTTCGGAGGCTGAGGCAAAAGGATCGCCTGAGCCCACGAGGTTGATGATCCTGTAAGTTGTGATTGTGCCACTGCACTCCAACCTGGGTGACAGAATAAGACCCCGACTCAAAAAAAAAAGTTTAAGTAAAAATAAAAGTTTGCTGATAGTTTCCACAGATATTTTGGTACATCTAGCAAGAATCTTGCACTTTTAAGAAGTATGCTTTCAAGAAAAACCACTTTATCTCTGTAAGTAATAACACCTTGATTGTATTCTTTTCTTTCCTTTGACCATTTGTCCTGCTTCATCTTTTATGTTTTACTTGCTTTGACAAGGTAACTAGATAGTTAGGAGATGGTATCACTTTCAGTTCTTAGCTAACTTCACTGTTCTGAGTTGAACATAGCTTGATATAATAGCAAAGACTTGGTTAATATCAACATGAATTTTCTTTTTTGCTCAAACATAACTTTTGAGCCTTGCATGATTTTACAAGCAGATGTGTCAGAGTTAATAAAAACAAGTTTAGGAAGACGTTAGAGCACATTTTAAGGCAAGCAAGTTGATCAGACAGACTTGGTAAACTTTTCAGGAAAGAGTCCATCTGATCCTTAAAATTTTGGTAGCATGATAAAACTTTACTTAGACTAAATGTTATTATTTTGAATATTATGTTAATAACCATTGCAATAGTCCTTAATTGTGTGTATGTGTGTGTAAAGGAGTTGTGGTATGCAATAAAAGAGAGCTATATGGTAATAGAAATTATTTGTGTAGGTGATTGTGGGTGTTAGAGGTTCTTGAACTCCTGAAATTGTATGCAAATATTTGAGTTTATGTGGGTACATTCATTTTTATCAGCCCCATAGCTTTCATCAGTTTCTCAAAGGCACCCATTGCCTATAGAAGAATAAGAAGTATGGTATTACCAAAGATAGAAAGTAAAGGAAATGACAGTTGATTCCACTCTAACTTACTGGGGAGGGGAGGAGATCAGTGATGAAGGGAGAAGGGAAATGTCACTGACCACATGGGTGATTGATATTGAAGATAATTCTTCTGGTGGTAAAAAGTTAACTACACAATGTCTACATAGTATTAGCTAAGATTAATTTCTACTACATAGGAAAATTAATTCAATCGCTCTAGTATAGTGGATTCATAATATATAAGGCTTGTAAATCAGTTAAGTTTCATTTAGTTCCTCATGGTTCTGGAAAAATGGAAATGGAAAGCGTATTTTCCATAGAGAGGAACTATTTTCATTTTTAATCAACATTTTGATGGGTATTAGTAAGAACTTTCTCAGACTGGAATTTCAAGAGTGTCGTGACTTCTGTTTCAGATGAAATAAAATGAAATTCACTTCAATTTTCTTCATGTATGCATCCTCATGACCCTTTTGTTTTGATTCTTTTTAAAGAAGGCATCCCTGTCTTGGACCCATCACCTTTTGAATAATGAATTGATAGTAGAGTTTTGGATGTTGTATAATTATTCTGGTTAGGCCCAAATTGTAGCATGTCATCAAACAGCATGACTCTGAGATTAATTAGTAATTTGATGCCAACCATGGAATATATTTTGTTAAACTGATTAGGAGAGAAAGCTCTAGAAGTGTGATGAAAGACCTACAACTTCAATCCCACATATTTAAGGCAGTGAGTTAACCATTAAGAGAAGCCATTGTTAAGGTAGAAATAACACTCCCCCCAACATGATGATGTAGAGTGACTTGACAGTATTGGATGTTTTTGCATTTTGACTTTGCATTTCTGTATAATTTCTGAAGCTCTTTGTTTCTTTAGACAGTCAAGTCAGATTAGTTAATTTTCTGGTTATTATATAACTTCCTGAGTATTTGGTTATTTGTTTACAATTGGATAAATCATTATTTTGATTTTAAATAATAAGGTATGAGCACAATGATTTCGTTTATGCAATACTCATTTACTGAGTACTTACTCTGTGCTAGGCACTGTTCTAAGGATTGGTGATATATAAAGATGCTCATAGTCTAGTGAGACAGACAGGGAAATTAATTATTTGACTAAAGAGCAGTGTGAGCCAGGTGTGATATTTGAGCCTGTAGTCCCAGATACGCCAGAGGCTGAGATGGGAGGATTGCTTGAGTCCAGGAGTTTGAGGTTGTAGTGAGCTAATGGCGTCACTGTGTCACGGTACTCCAGACTAGGGGACAGAGGGAGACCCCAACTTTGAAAACATAAAACGAGCAGTGTGCTAAGTTACGATAGAGGCATCTAAGTAGAACTGGATGCTTGAGTAAGGCTTATAGTAGGTGACATTTGCACTGAGGCTTGAAGAGGTTTAAAGAAAATAGGGTGTCAACTGAAGAAGGAGAGAGAAAGGCATTCTAAGTTGAAAGAACAACATATACAAAAGTAAATAGATACAGGAGTATACCCAATAAAGAAAGTTCAGTTAGATATATATGGCTGAAACAAGGAGTGTATATGGTGGACCTGCCAGAAAAGAGACAAGAGTCCAGATCATGATGAATCTTTGTATGCCATGTTAGCATTCAACTTCTTTCTGAAAGTCAGGGTGAGCCATTGAAGAGGTTAAAGCTGGAGAGTGACCTGATCAGATTTGTGTTTTAGAAAGGAAACTTAGTACTTTGGAGAATTTCTTGTAGAAGGGTGTCATAATGGAGGCAGGAAGACCAATTAGGAGAAAAGTGGCATAAAAGAGTTTGATGTTTAGAGCTAGAGATCTGGATTCTGGTCATAGCCCATCACCCGCTCATCCATTTACCAGCTCATGCATTTGCTAGGCTTATTTATTTGCACCTCAGTTTCTTTCTGCCACCTTCATTGCCTCTCCTTTCTACCATTCACCCTGAACATCTCACCAAATCTGAAATGTCCATGCTGTTTCCCTTTTATAAATCTTACCCCCTTCCATAGCCCAGCTCACGTCTCAATGTTCTCATTCTTCCATTAAACCTTCGCTGATAAAACTGAGGGCTCTTCCTTCTTCTGAACTCATAGCTGTTGCGAGTCTAAATATTATGTGCTGATCTTGTCTCTGAAACAATTTTAAAGTGCCTCTGGGCAAGGGTTTCATTTTATGCCTGTTTTTGAAAACCTGGCAGGCTAGCGTTTGGGTGCAAAACTACTTGGTAAATAATTATTAGCTGGGGTTTTTTTCCCTATAGGCCAGGCATTTTGAGAGTGTAAATTGTTGAAAAGAAGCTTTTAAAAAAAAGTTTACTTTTATGTGCCCTTTTTTTTCTTAGTACATGTATACACCATCATGTGAATTTATCTGCACTTTCCTCTGTGCCTTTTCTCTAATTCTGAAATTCAGGAAACTTCTTCAGTGTGGTGAGAACTCCCCTACCCTCTTTGCTTGTTTGAATTCTTGTGATATCAGAGCCTGAACTTCCTTGCAGAGAAACAGTACCAAAACTGATGAGCCAAGTAACATTTTACTGTTATTAGTAGGAGACTTCAGATTACTGGCAACAGAACGTGGAATGGAGAGCCAAAAGACCTGGGTTCCAGTGTTCAATCCATCTTTTATTTGCTTGTGATCTCTGATGAGTGATTTAACACCAGAAGTTTGAGTTCTTTGATTAATGTCTGCCAGCTGGAGATAATGCTGCCTGCCTGATTTGCTTCACAAGGTGCTTTAGATAAAATACAGTAATGGATAAGAAAGTATTGGACAATTCTGTATTGTTTTATAAATATAGAACATTATTATTAACCCCTTACATTACTTGAATCAAATGTGATTGTGATTGGATTGTTTAGTGGCTTGCTTGCAATTTGATAGCCCCAGCATTATTATTGTATAAAGTGCCATAATATGGTTATATGTTGATGTATCCTTTTTTCTCCCCAATTCTATTTGTCCATTTGGAGGATTATACATTCTGCCCTTTTATTAATAATTCATTCTGTTGAATGAATATTAGATATGATTTTAACTTATTTCACTTTAATTTTCTGAAGAACCAGGCTACTCTTTTCTTTCAGTTTGTCAATTTGAGGCACTTAAAATGAAAAAAAAAAACACAAATCTTTCATTGGCTGTTTACAACCTGCTGCCTTGTTAGGCAGCTTACTGCTGTTGTACAAGTAAGGAAACTGAGTCACTGAAGTGTTAAGGAGACTGACTTAAAGATAAGTTTAAAAACTATCACCTCTGTTATCCATAGCACTGAGTCATTATGCTTCAGGAACTCTAAAAGTGAAAAAAGTTATTTAATCTCTTTTTTTTTGCTCCTTTTGTAATAATTAAAATTGTATTCCACCTAAATTTCACTCCAAGTACTAAGAACTCTGGCAGTAGTAACATATCATTGAAGTGAAATCATATTCTTTTCTAACCTGGTCTCAAAGAACACTGTAAATAACAGGATGCTCTGAAAACAGTACACATATAATGTATGCTAATTTATGTGAATCAGCATATTTGGTTAAATATTGCTGGATATCCCTAGCACCACAGGGATTATTATTGAAGACCCAACTTTTCCTTACTCCTGTATTCAGTGTGCCATGCAGAAGAGATCAGTTTCTTCTGCCAAATTTGAGGGGTTTGATACTTAAAAAAAAAAACAAAAGGACACCCATTGTGGAAGACAGCTCAAAATTGATGCATTTAAAGGAAGGTTGAGATGCAGTTTCACATAGCTACTTATTATGAATGTCAGAAATAGAAAGAAATAAACTCATATTAATTTAAAATTTATCTGATCAGGATGAGTCTATTTCCATCTAAATGATGTATTCTGCCTGTAGCTTAAACAGACGCTCAACTGAATTTTGGTACCTGCTTGCTTTGTGAGGTGTTCTGGGGAAAAATGTATTGGTGCCTTTCTCATGAAAATGTAGAAAACAAAATTCTTACTAATCACTATTTACACAGGCTTTGGTTTAATGAAGATTTTACTGTATTGTTTTAGGGTGAGTAAGCTATATTGCTACCAAATACAGACTAACAAACTGGCTACCAGTCTTTCCTTCTGTTAGGGCGCTATACGGTGTGGCCTCTTATGAGTGAGCGAGAAGCTTCTAGATGGCTATTCAGGCAGGACTATGTGGGAATCCAAGACTTCATTAGTAAGGAATTATTCCCAATTGGCTATTGACTCAATCACCTGGTAATTCTGGCACTCACCCAAGGGAGAAGAGACTTTGAGTATAATCCTTTTAAATAAATCTGTTGTTCTGTGATATATGTCCTTATATTTTGATAAATATCTGATCAAAATTAAGAGGAATTTTTATCTATCCTTAATTTGTTGGTCTGTTATCCTGAAAGTAAAAGATAAAGTTTATACTTTGTAATATGGGCCAGTTAATAAGACTACTTATAAAACTTATGGAAAGTGTTTAAGTATACTAAAAAGTAGAGAGGATGTACGATAAACCACCATCATCTATCCATACCCAGCTACAACAGTTATCTGGATTTTGCAACATTTGCATCATCCATCCTTTATTTTTTTCCTTGCTAAAGTATTTTCGTGCAAATCCCAGATATCTTGTCATTTTACTCCTACATACTGTCACGTCTTGAAAAATTAACATATATCTTGGTACCATCTAATACTCAATCCATAATCAAATACCACCAATTGCCTACAAAATAATTGGATTTTTAATCTAATGTGCATAATTAATGTACATGTCACTGAACTCTTTAAACAAATACAGCTTTAAATTAATGATAAAATTGTGTTCAAAGTTATACCACATAAAATGCTATCATAAAGTATCAGCCCAAATTAAGTTCAAATTAGGTCTTTAATTCTTTGAAGTAACTGGAGAGTTTAACTCTACAAGGGTGGTTAGACTCCTTGGAACAACTACTATGTACCATAGAAAAGAAACCAAATTAAGACTTTTGGCTTTACTCTTGGTTGAGTAATCACTCATTCTTCATTTTGCAGTTTGTGAAGCGGGGTGGGGTGGGGCTTATGTGTAAGAATTTTCCTCTCAGGGAAATGTTGTAAATAGTTTGGCAGAGGAAATTGTTCTTGAGTTTTCTAGATAAAGGGTTCATATGACTCATTGATACACACACACATAGAGCAACTAAGTTTGTTACTAACACTGGTTTTATTTCAAAACAAATACCAGTTTTTTTTCCTTTGGTTTTTAGCCCCTTTGATATACTCTAGGTTGCTGAATCTGGATAACTGGGTGAGCAAAACTTTACAAAGAACACTCAAGACTCAAGTATTATGTTTTCCTTACTGAGATGTTTGTGGGGTTACAACTGAAAACCAGACTACACTAATGAGTTGATTAGTGGGGAGCTGGGGATGGGTAGAGTGGGTAAATATGAGAAATCAACTTGGGCAAATGGCCTAGATTCCACGCAGATTTACTAAATTGTGTAAGTACTGCTTTCCAGACGGCAGTTTAGTGCTGTGAGGCAATAGACATATAATTTCTCTAACTCTGTGGACTCAAGTAGAATTAGACTAGCACACCATCTCCACTCTTCCATTTACTAACCCAGTTAGATGGGTAGTTTTCCTCAAAACGGGTAGATGAGTGATAATTGTTGGGGCTGGACAGCAGGCAATTTCTTTTTTTTTTAATTAAAAAAATGTATTTTAAAGATGTGGAGTACAAGTTGGGACTAGGTAGATAAATGGTCTCCTTTTTGACTTAGGAGAGGGAAAGCTATGGAACTGGTGTTTTATGTGCTTTGAAATCAATTACTGATGAAATCTTAAATGCTTAATAGTATGTTACGCTGGCTGGAGCTGTTTAGGAAGATTTTATGTGTAGATAGCAAGACCTTCTATAGGCTGTACACTTACATGTTGAGCTTTAATAACGTGTATTTATAACAGAGACCAGAGCTACTATGTATGGTTTTACCTTCCTCAAGGGTGTGAGACCATACGGGTCACACCACTTACCACATTATGTGCCAGTTACACGACTGTCTTCTAGGGGCCACTTTTTCTAAGTCACATAAAGGTACCAAATAGGCTAGCTACTGCACTTAAAACCAGATGGATTTTATTCTTATACCTGATAGGAAATGAGGCAAGGCATAGGACATGTTTTAATGTATTATTTAGAATAGGAATGCTTTATTTGTAATTGATTCTGAGAAAAGAATATAAGGTATATAACTATGTAATATATTTTCCTAAACCTGATGGCATTTGCCTTTGAATTACTGAAATCCTCTTGCTTCCTTGAGGGTCCAGGCTCCAGGTTCTGTGTGTTGATTACCTTCTCTAACTTAAGTCTCCTCCCTTTCTGTACTTCTCTCAGTAATTTTCTTAACATTATTAATTCACAGAGTTTCATATGGTTACTCATTGTCCCAGTAAGACTGCATTTTTTTTTTGAAGTTTGTATCATACTTCAACTTATTTTCACTTACATCGCCCATGACACAAGGCAAGAACATAGAGAAAATTAAGATGAGTTAAAATAAATTTGGCAAAAGTATTTCCTCTAATAATATGCTCTGCAGCTTCCTATCTCACATTGTAAAATCAATGTTTCCAGAAGACTCAATGTGTATATAAAACATTTGTGAGTGAAAATAACCCTTCCTTAGGCTGCTCTCACAGCTTATTTTTCATTGACATTGCATTAGTTTATGTTTCCCTCCCATTGGTTGAGTGGTCTTTAAACAAGCTAATGGTCTTTAAACAAGCTATTAAAGGGAAAAAAAGTTTCTGATGCAAAAAAAAACCCCTGAATTTTATCCATATTGGTGGTTTGGTACTTGTTTTACCAAAGCAAGGCTTACCCATATTCTCTAATCTTTAAATTCTTAAGGCTTCTTTATTACAGCCTATTCTTGATGCATCAAACCATTTTCAGATGGTCTGAGTCTCTAAGATTCAAATGCTCAATTTTTATATAAGCTGAGTCAGCCTGAGACCAAATACTAGGTTTTAAGTGACCATATCTTTGTATAAAATGGAACTGAGGTATTAGTTACATTTTAAAGTAGGAATTGTGCAGGACTCTGGGCCCAATTTCAACACACTCCTTCTAATTCTGTTGTAGCCAATTGTGGATCAAGATATGTTATGTTACGAATTCCTACTTTCAACCTACCCCCTCCTTAAATAATGTTGTCACTTACATGTTTATAACTGTGAAGGTCATCTTATTCCTTGTTGTTTTTATTGGTTTTTGTGGATATTGTCAATGGTGTATCCTATTGTCTGACCACAGAAGAAACTTGCAGAAGGATGGCCATTGGATGTTAAGTCAGTTACTGAATGTAACAAATCTATTTAAAAGCATTTCCTGCTGGGTGTGGTGGTTGATGCCTGTATTCCCAGCACTTTGAGAGGTGGAGGTGAAGGCTAGAGAATTGCCTCTGCCCAGGGGTTTGAGACCAGCTCGGGCAACTTGGCAAGATCTTGTCTCTACAATAAATAAAAAAATTAGCCAGGTGTGGTGGTGCGTGCTTATAGTTCCAGCTACTTGGCAGGCTGAGGTGGAAGAATAACCTGAGTCCAGCAGGTCAAGGTTGCAGTGGCTGTGAGCATGCCACTGCACTCCAGCCTGGTGACAGAGTGAGACTCTGACTAAAAAAAAAAATTTCCTGTACTTACCTGTCACCAACCATGTTGCAATGAACTAGTAGAAACTGCATTATTATTTTGAGTCAAAGTCTTACTCTGTTGTCCAGACTGGAGTGCACTGGAAATTGCTTTTTGATCTTAGCACCCACACTTTGTCTTTTCAGGACCCCCACACTACATTTCATAGAATTTAAAAGTATTTTGTATGCTATACAGAGTTGAAATAAGCTAAATAGGATATTCAAATGATCCTGTTAAGTGGTTTTTAGGAGTTTGTTTCTGGTTATTATTTATTATTTCTTATTTATTTATTTTTTTTTGAGTTGAAGTCTCACTCCGTTGCCCAGACTGGAGTGCAGTGGCACGCTCCGGCCACCGCAGCCTTGACTTGCTGGGCTCCGGGGATCCTTCCGCCTCAGCCTTCCAAGTAGCCAGAACTATAGGTGCGCGCTACCATGCCCAGCTAATTTGGTTATTTTAAAAGGTGTGGTAGGACATGGTGGCTCATTCCTGTAATCCCAGCAGTTTGGGAAGCTGAAGTGAGAGGATTGCCTGAGCCCATGGGTTTGAGACCAGCCTGGGCAACTTGGCAAGAACTCATCTCTACAATAAACCAAAAAATTAGCTGGGCGTGGTAGCGCGTGCCTGTAGTTCCAGCTGCTTTGAAGGCTGAGGCGGAAGGATTGCCTGAGCCCAGTAGGTCGAGGCTGCGGTGGCTGTGAGTGTGCCACTGAACTCCAGCCTGGGTGACAGAGTGAGACTCTGACTCAAAAAAATAAAAAATAAATAAATAAAAAGTTTGTATGCAAATAAGTTGACTACTTTTAAAAATGTAACTCTAGACAAGTCATTTATTTGTCATCTCTCTGGGTGTCAGTTTATTCTATAAAACAAGGAAACTGAAATAGATGATCTGCAAGATTCCATTGCACTCTGACATATTGGGGATCAAGGTTATTGAGAACTGCAATGAATCTGCCCTCACATAAATATATAACATCTGGATTCCAGCTAGACAAAAAGTTGGAATTATGAACAATGGTTATTTAAGGCTGAATGCTAAAGAGTGAATATCCCAGTTGACTTTACTGTCTATCTTGGAGCCTTAGTCCATTGAAGTCCACATCAACATTCTTTTAACTGCACATTGTGTGTAGGGCAATGTATTGAGCCCCAGGTGATGCTGGATCCCTCTAAGTCATCCTAATTCTTGGCTTGGTTCAGTACAATCCTCAAGCCTACCCAGAGGTGATGCTCAATAATACACAGTATCATAGGTGCCTGTTGCTCTTCTAAGTGCTTTGTATGTATTTGTCAAGAACTGTGCAGGGTCTTGGATTTTCCCCTACTTACTTACCTGTTCCTGTTTCATGGATGATTGCAGAAGACCCAAGAGACAAAAGTAAAAGCAGTAGCCAGCATGACACGCTGGTTCACTATGACCATAAGTCCTATTATGGGTGGGCCACAATGATAGGTACACAGGCATTGAGTTGCGTTACAGAAGAGGAAGCCTGAGCTTGGGGGTTTGCTGCTTTTATAGTGAGAAGAAACCACCTGCTCTTTGTCTGAGGTGGGGAGATATTACCTCATTCTCAAGGTTGCTTGCTGCAAACACAGCCGTGGAAAATGGTCTGGGTAAAATGCTGTCAGTGCCTTTCATTTATGGCATACCCAGCAAGAATGTGCAAGAGATGCTCAGGGATTGATGGTAAATTGCCTCCCGCATCAATATTAACTAATTTCATCCTGACAGCAATCATTTTGTAGGTGAGGAAACAGTCTCAGGTCAGATAAGTAACACACCTGAGGATATGCAGTGGTGAATTTAGAATTCAAGACCAATGTGACTATAAATTCATGTTTTAAACCACAGTTTTCTATACTGCCTAAGAACCTAGCGCTCTAAATTGACCTGAAGACCAGGTAGTCCTCTAGACTGGTGATGGTTGGACCTGGCCTAGATTTGCACTGTGTTTATGTATAATTTAGAGGATGGAGTTCAGAGGCTGTTCATTTTAGTGTCACTGATATTCAGAAGTTAAAGTTCTTTGAATCACTTCCATGAAATAGTGGGTTAGATATGTGACCACTTGCTAGAAATGAGCCATGAGGACAAAAATGAAGTGGCTATAGATTTTATAGCTTCATGAACACAATTCTTAAAATACCAGTCTGGCAGCCTGGCCTTTATTAAATAATTTCATGGTCAACACAAAGCCTGTTATACTTTCCTACTGTTGCATATTATATATGATTCTCTTTTTGTCTTTTATATGTCATCCTTATAGAGAGTAGCTTCTGAAGAGGTTACAGTGCAAGTTATACTGTCTACTTCATCTTTTAGTTTCTCTCCTCCCCCTGCCTGCTCTCCTTCTGTTTGTTTGTGAACTTTTGCGTGAAGTAAAACTGTTTTGAAAAACTGATGCTATCTCCTGTTACACAAGTACACGATATGCATTGTTTCTTATTTAGGTGCGTGCCAAGAACCACCTACCTTCTCCTGCTGCTTCCTGTGTCTGCTTTGCCTAAAGATTGGCTGCTATAAAAGTGTGGCATATTCAGCCAAGTGCTACATTTTTTAATTAGTGTGCAGAAAGTGTTGTGACAAACTATTTTTGAGTTAATGTTTGATGAGTAATAGAGCCCTACACATGGGCTTAAGTACCAAATAATATGGACGTGCATAATGTAGTTTGAGTTCCAGTCCTCTCAGCTTTAACCATCATCTCGCCCCCCCAAAAGGAAGCCTTTAATTTTTAAAAATGTGATGGGTAAAATAGATTATGAATACACCAGAGTATGCCTGCAGCCTAGAATCGGGTTATTTCACACTTGTGACTATTCATCTTAATGAGTTAAAATTTCTATGTTGGTTCTGTTCATAGCACTATGTACAAAACAGCATGAGACTAGAAGGTAAAGGATATCTTAAGCTCTCATAATAATATCGACATAACTGGGAAAGCTCATAATTAGGCAGACTAAGAATTTTGTTAAATTTCAGTTTTTCAAATACCCCTTTTATCTATTTTTATAAATTAATATTATGTGTAATTATGGTCCTGGTTCTTAATGGTTATGGCCTTTTTTTTTACTTCATCTAGCCCAAAGAGTTTTGTGTTACAAACAAATAGATAAGGAAGGTTGTAGCATTCCTCTGTCCCAAAAAGTGTTCTTTTTCTTTAGACCAGTGATTTTTCAGTGAGGGACAGTTTTACCTACCAGGGAACATTTGATAATGTCTGTAGACAGTTTTGCTTTTCACAACGGGGGGAGATTGCTACTGGCATCTAGTGGGTAGAGGCTAGAGATGCGGTTCTGTATCCTACAATCCCAGGGCATTCCCTTCACTACAAAGAATTATTCAGTCCAAAATGTCAAGGTTGAGAAACCCTGCTATAACTTTTTGTATATTTAGTGTGAAAAATGTTTGTGGCTTCTCAGCCATTCTTCACTTTCCATTCTATCCTCTCTTCTATATTGAGACAGGATCAGATCATCTCCATATTCAAGGAAGCATGATTTGTTTCATTTGACTTCCACCAATTCTATTTTCATTTTCTTTCTTTTTACTGGTAGAAACCTACTGGACTGGACTGTTATCAACTTTGTAGTTGTAAACTACATCCTTTATCACTTATATCTGACATCTAAGAAAAATATTCATTCTCATCCTAATGAGTTTAAAAGGCTCTTTTTCCATCTGTGGATTCCTTGATACCTTCACACTTTTGATGCTGGTTACTTTTAACTCATCATCTATATGAATTTTGGATTTCATGGTATGTTCTTCTCTGGCAGCTTTTGCCTCTTGATTTGTTGACTGCCTGAGTACCAGCTTTCTTTGCCTCTCATCTCTAAAACTTCTCTCTATTTGTTCTTCTCCACATACAATTGCAGTCATATGCCTCTTCAAATACTATCTGGATATACATGATGCCAAACTTTTTTTTATCTACTCTGACATCTAAGTTTGATACTTTATCATGGTTTGCCGAGAGGCATCTCTTAACTGTGGTGTAGTTCTACTAAAAACAGCATAAAACCTGAAATACTTTCTGGTGGTGTTTTAAAATTTTTCCTCTGTAGGAAAAATAAAAATTAACTTGACTCCCCCACCACGTGGCATTTATCAAATTTACCTTTTCAAGCTAAGGTTTCCTCGTGCCTCACTTATTGCCAGACTGTGTTACTCTATTATTAGTCACTGACTGACCTTTATGATTTCTGGTCTAGTTGAATCAAGGTTAACTTCTCTATTTGACCAGTGAAAGTCAGTGACTACTTCTCTCCCAACTCATCAGGACCACCATATTTTTATATTTAGGTCTACTGTTAAACACCTAATTGTATCTTCTTATCTTCCTTTTTAAATCCCCCCCCCCCCTTTTAAGAAGTGAACCCAGTAGGTGCATTGTCTCATCTACCTAAAATAACCTCTTGTCCTTTTTCTCTTCTCAGAGAATTCTAAGTACTTTTCTTCCATTTCTTTATATAGCTCTTAAACTCTTTATTGCCTGCTTGAAGGTGACATGATCACTTCATCCTCTTTCAACCTTCAATTTCCCATAGAGAGCCAGTTCATTCTGCAGCATGCACGGCCATATTAACAGTTGTGCTTATTATAAATGTATGGTACAATATATAATTATTCCACACACATCAAATCCTCATTATGTATAAGGCATCATGCTGAGGCATAAGCACAGCTATATACAGGTCTTACTCTTGAGGAGCGCATGGCCTAGTGAGAAAAGAGGGACAGATATGTATAAAGTAGTAAATCCCATAATAAATAGGTGTGAGCAGAATGTTCTTGGGAATGCTACATACTGTGCTTGGTAGGGAGAGGAGAGACTTCACAGAGGTAACATTTGATCTGGGTCTTGGAGAATGAAGAATAGTTTTGTAAGGTTAAAAGGCAAGCCGTTCTCAATAGTGGGATCATATATGCTTAGAGTTATGTAAAGATCTTGGAGGGGAGGCTGTGACTGAACTTGCTTTATAACTGAATATAGGTGATCACAGGAAACATTTTTCACCAACTCAGTAGTGGGATTGAGAGAGGGAAACTAACATTTATTGAGCACCTACAATATTTCAGGCATTTTTCTAAGTTCTTTACACCATCTTAATTAATTTTTTATCATAAACATGTATAGTAAATGTAGTTATTTCTCACATTTAACACAAAAGGGAAATGAGTCTCAGAGAGATTAACTGATTCTGATTCCAAAATACATGTTATTTTATGATAGCATTCTGTCTTCTTCTTAGAAGTAATAGGCTATACCTAAAATCTAGAAATGAAGTGTAATTTTCTATTTTATTTTTTTCATAAAATATATTTTTATTTTATTTTTCTCCTATCACAGATCCTATTATGAGTCTAATAAATAACATCATAACACGTTTCATTTTTGTTGAGTTAAATTAGTTGAGAAATAATAGAGCTTGGGAAATTGGCAGGAAATTGTCCACAAACATCTAATTTGTGACTATATATAGTTTTATTACTGATGATTTGGGCAAACTACTCAGTTGGAAACATTCTAACTCTGAACTTCTTGCTCAATACGTAATCTAATTTAGCAAATGTTTTAGAGGTGCTCACCTTGGTGCTGTGCTAAGCATTATATTAGGGTTAAAATAAATAATTTCTGCCTGCTAGGAACATACAGTTGGAGAATCTGATGTGTGCAAACCTATGGTGCAGGGTGAAATATGTTAAGTGTTACTTTTGAGGGAAAAGATGCTATGGGAGCACAAATGGTGTTGATTCCAAATGGAGTACTGGGGATGACTTCATGGAAAGATATGTAATAGAAGAGAGTCTTAAAGTGCAGGTAGTGATAGAGTAGAGAAAGGATATGATTCCCTGTAGTGAGAACACTATGCACATCTTAGCACGGGCTGCACAGCAAAGTACTATAGACTGGGTGCTTTATGAGCAACAGAAATTTATTTCTCACAGTTTTGCAGCCTGGGTGCCAGCATGGTTTAGTTCTGGTGAGGATCCTCTTCCTGGTTGCAGTCTGCTGACTTCTTGTTGTATCATCACACAGTGGAGAGTAGAGAAGGGAAGCAAGCTCTCTAGCGACTCCTACACAGTCACTAATCTCATTCATTAGGACTCTAACCTCATTACCTCATCTAATCCTTATTATCTCCCAGAGGCCCTACCTCTTAATACCATCAGCGGGGAGGAGTAAAGTTTCAACATAAGAATTTTAGGGAGATACGGACATTCAGCCCGTAACAGTACACAACTGCATGGGGGCTAGGAAGTTAGGGCACGTTTGAGGAAATGTGAATTAGCCTAGTGAGGCCCATATGTATGTATGAGAGCAGTGGAGGTCAGTCTTGATGGGGAGATTGTAGCTCAATCATGGTGAATATTGAATGGTTATCCAAACAGTTTGAACTTCATTTTGTAACCCATGTAGAGTATTTGAGCCGGAGGAGTATGATGATCAGACCTTACTTTAGACTTTTTTTTTTAAGAGATGGGGTCGTGCTATGTTGCCCAGGTTTGAGCCACTCCTGGGATCAGAAAGTCCTTTCACCTCAGCCTCCCAAAGTGCTGGGATTACAGGTATGAGCCACTGTGCCAGGGTACACTTCTTGTAATTGGAAATATCATGAAGTCTAAAATCATCTGTTCAAACTTCATGGCAATTGACCTGTTTGTAATGTAAATATAAATAAATTTATTAATTCTGATACCCTTTGGCAGGCTTTAATTTTTTTTGTTTTTGTTTTTTTAATCATTTTTTATTTGAAAATTGTGGGGTACAGTTAAGGGTTAGGTATACAAATATGCATCGTTCAGGCACACTTGTTGATAAGGGGTGTCTCCCCGTCCCCAGACAGATATTGACTACCGTTAATCCCAACTCCCTTCCCCTCCCTGCCCCCCGGCATAGTTATCCGCCACTGTCAATCCTTTTCTTATAGTATTACAATAGATGTTCAAGGTCCACTTATGAGTGAGAACATATGATTCTCAGATCTTTGTTTCTGTGAGAGATCACTCAGTATTATAGACTCTAGTTCCATCCAGGTTGCTGCGAAATTCATGATTTTTCCTTTCTTAAAGTGTGTATACATTTTTTTTGGCACCCTCTGTCTTTGTGGATTGATTATTGGTCAAGTAAGAGACTCGACTACGTGGTTCACCTGGCCTCCGAAGGGACTCTGTAGATCAGGGACTGCAATTCAGGACCCGATTGTAGAAAGGATCAGAGAGATGAAAAAAAATGAGTGGTGATGAAGAAGATGCTTACAGGGGAAGTAATTATTTGTGGAGTGGAGAGATCTAAGCAGGGAGCTAAGAGAACTCCAGAAGCGAAAAAAGCTGTTTTTTCATACCGGAGAGGGAACAGAGTGGGGTCCATGAAAACCACCCTGGGGTCACAGGAAGATCAGGAGGAAGCCAATTTCCCTGACGAGAGGGCCTAGGAGATACATTTGGGTAGATAGAGAAATAAAAACAGCTTTGAAATCTAGATAGCGATAGAGATGTGAGAGAGAAGGATGGTAGCAAAATAAAGCTTCTAGAGAGAAAGAGCTAAACTGGCTGCACTTTTAACCATGGACACTATTAGTCATATGAGGTAGAAACTTGAGATGAGGCACACAAAGATTCAGCAATTTGCCCAAAGTCCTACTGAGCTGAAATTCTAATAAACCAGGCAATCTGACTCCAGAGACCACATGTTTAACTACCCTGCTTTAGGACTGAGGAAAAGATGGCTCCCAAGACAGGAAGGCACTATTTTATATGCGTTTTATTGCACCTCTGCTACCAGATTCATAATCATACCTAAGGCAAATAAAAGGAGAGGACCTTTAAAGTAGTGACAGGCTAGTTTTTTGTTTGTTTTAATGTACAGGCAGATAGGATCTAGCAGCTATTATTTAAATAAAACAAAATAAAACAAGGCAAAAGCACTACTTACGACATCACAATGACTTAAAATAAGGGAACAGTCTACCCATCACCAAGAGAGTTAAAATTGGCCCCAATCTCTTTCTCTTCTAGGGTTCTCCGGATGCCAACAGATCTTGTTCGTTCACTCTGAATCAGTTATCCAAGGAGCTGCTTCACGTGATTTTTTTTTTCCTTAAACATTTTACTATAGAAATTCTCAAACATAAGGGAAATTTGGATTTTCCAGTAAACCTGTGTATACTCAGCATCCGGTTTTCCTCTGCCGATTTATCCAGCAAACATCCTGGGATTGGTATACTTGATTGATCTTCAGCCTCGTCTCTGAATCACCTCGCAGTGGCCTGCTCGATGCTTGATGTTAGTTGAGTCATTTGGATGGATACTGATAATTTACTATGCCCTAGGCAGATAAGTGATGAGCAGACTCCGAAGGAGCAAAACAAAGAATCTTTTGTAGGTCGTGCGTGTTCTTACTGGCAAACTCTCTATGCATATTTATGATGAACAATCGCTCGGTGGCAAAAGTTTTTTAAACATAACATTTGCACATCAAGTTAAGATTTCTGAGAACTCTCGTTTTCCCTTAATATCACTGTTTCTCTTGTTTTCACCCACACTGGGTAATGGGATGAGATGGAACTCAAATGGTGCATCGAGGGACATTTGCTCTCACATGCACTGGCCAGGTAGTCTGCACTTGAACTTCTATTCCAACAATACTTTTCCCCTGCAGTGGTCATTTGAACGTGGAGGCCACAAAGACATCTCAACCTTTGGAAAATCAACATCCTTGACCCCATTGAGATACTGGTTATGTTGCAAGGATGACACATACCTTCAACCACATCTGTGAGAGCCATTGCCTGCCTTTCAATGTGATGATTGGCTAAGTGTAGATAAGGATTGTTAGGAGTTGAACTGTTATCGCCCCATAAAAAGTGTTGGAAGTCCTAACCCCCAGTACCTCAGAATATAACTTTCTTTGGAAATAGGGTCTTGGTAGTTAAGATGAGGTCACTTGAGTGGACTCTAATCCAACTGAGTGGTGTTATTATACAAAGGGGAAATTTAGACAAGCGGATAAGGAGAATGTCACATGGAGGTGAAGACAGAGACAGCGGTGATGCAGCAGCATACTATCAGACGCAAGGAGAGAGAAACAGAGCAGATGCTCCCTCACAGCCTCAGAAGGAGCCAACCCAGCCAACACCCTGATCTCAGATTTCCAGCCTCCAGAACTGTGACACAATCCATTTCTCTTGTTGAAGCCACCTGATTTGTGGTACTTTGTAACAGCAGCCCTAGCAAACTAATACAGAGATGTTGTCAGGGGCTGGGAGGTCATTGCCTTTCCTGACACCAGGTATGAAGCTAAACACTGTGGTGAGATAAAGAATCAATTAAAGAAAATCTGTTCAGGCTCAGTGGCTCAGCCTGTAATCCTAGCACTTTGGGAAGCTGAGGCGAGTGGATTGCTTGAGCCCGCGGGTTCGAGACCCACCTGAGGAAATTGGCAAGACCTCATCTCTACAATAAATCAAAAATTAGCCCGGCGTGGTAGCTCGCACCTGTAGTTCCAGCTCCTTGGAAGGCTGAGGTGGAGGGATCGCCAGAGCCCAGCTGGTCGAGGCTGCGGTGGCCGGGAGTGTGCCACTGTACTCCAGTCTGGGTGACAGAGTGAAATTCCAACTCAAAAAAAAAAAAGGAAAATCAAATTGTACAAATTTCCTTTCAGTTGATGTGCCAGCATTCTGAAGATCTTTATTTATTTATTTATTTTTTTTTTTGAGTTGGAGTCTCACTCCGTCGCCCAGACTGGAGTGCAGTGGGCGCTCCCGGCCACCGCAGCCTAGACCTGCTGGACTCCGGCGATCCTTCCGCCTCAGCCTTCCAAGGAGCCTGAACTACAGGCGTGTGCTACCACGCCTGGCTAATTTTTTGATTTATTGTAGAGATGAGGTCTTGCCAAGTTGCCCTGGCGGGTCTCGAACCCGCGGGCCCAGGCAATCCACTCACCTCAGCCTCCCAAAGGCACGGGATTACGGGCTGAGCCACCGAGCCCGGCTCTGAAGATCTTTAAAGTGAAAAATGTTGGAGCCCTTCCGGAGCCAGATGGTCACCATGGAGTTCAATCCCTCGTGACCTCCGACCCAACAAAAACCACAAACGTCACTATAGTGCACCCTCGCACTGTGCGCAGGAAGATCAGGTCGTCCTCGCTCTCCAAGGAACTGCGGCAGAAGTAAAATGTCCAGCACCATACCCATCCACAAGGACGGCGAGGTCCAGGTGGCTCGGGGACACTACAAAGGTCAGCAGATTGGCAAGGTGGTCCAGGTGTATGGAAATAAATATGTCATCTACAACGAACAGGTGCAGTGGGAGAAGGCTAACAGCACTAACGTCCATGTGGGCATCCACCCATTCAAGGTAGTTATCACCAGGCTAAAACTAGACAAAGATCGGAAGAAAATTCTTGACCTCAAAGCCAAATGTCAACAAGTAGGAAAAGAGAAAGACCAGGAAGAACTTACTGAGAAAATGCAGATGAACAAGGCCTGTTGTGTGCCACAATTTAGCTGTAGGCTTTTGCCTAGTGTGTGTTTCTTTGGAACGCTTCAAAAAATGTCTCTAGAACATTCCCCTCCTGTGCTGTTATTCACCTGTGGCTCTGTAAGTCTACTTTGCAATTTTAATAATTTTATGAATAAAAAGTGGAAATGTTTCCCAATTCTCCCCTCCAAAATGTTAAGACTAGGTTTTTAAAGTGAGTTTTAGAGATCATATCTGTTTATAACTCTTTTCTTTTCTTTTTTTCTTGAGTTGGAGTCTCACTCCATCGCCCAGGCTGGAGTGCAGTGGCAACCTCACGGCTACCCCAACATCGACCTGCTGGGCTCTGGTGATCCTTCTGACTCAGCCTTCCAAGTAGCCAGAACTACAGGGGTGCACTACCATGCCTGGCTAATTGTTGATGTATTGTAG
This sequence comes from Tarsius wallacei, assembly GCA_963574415.1. NCBI lineage: Eukaryota > Metazoa > Chordata > Mammalia > Primates > Tarsiidae > Tarsius > Tarsius wallacei. The sequence goes on along the minus strand of CAUYQG010078286.1, from coordinate 255 downwards.
AGACGAGGTCTCACCAAGTTGCCGGGGCTGGTCTCGAACCTGTGGACTCAGGCAATCCACTTGCCTTGGCCTCCCAAAGTGCTGGGATGACAGGCTGAGCTACCAAACCTGGCTGTTAACTATTTTTTTAGCCTCTTTGGCATTTGAATGTGGCTTATTTCTGTTTTATCTGAACTTGTGAATGTACGATGTTTTCTCATAAGGATAAACGACTAAGTCGCATGAAATACAGATGTGAGTAGATCTGAGTAAGAA
>CAUYQG010078283.1:0-11081 GCA_963574415.1 Tarsius wallacei | reverse complement strand
ATTAGGCCTTTATCAGATATATAGATGGCAGATATTTTTTCCCATTCTGGGGCTGTGTCCCTGCTCTCTTGATGTTTTCTTTTGCTTTTGCAGAAGCTTGTCAGTTTGATGAGGTCCCACTTGTCTATCTTATTTCTTATGGTTTGGGCACTTAAGGTTCTGATCAGGAATTGGTTGCCAGTTCCAATTTCCATAAGGGTGAGAACAAATGTTTATTATCTCACAGTTTCTGAAGATGAGAACTTTGGGAGCAGCTGAGCTGAATAGTTCTGGCTCAGGGTCTCTCAGGAGGTTGAGTCAAGTTTTCAACCAGGGCAGCAATCATCTGAAGACTTGACTGGGGCTTGAGAACCTGCTCACTCACTCACATGGCTATCGTTAAGAGGTCTCAACTCCTTGCCATGTGAACTTTTACCTAGGGCTGCTCGAGTATCAACTGGCAACTGGCTTCCCTAGAGAGACTGATCTGAGAGAGAGAGCAAGAGGAAGTCAGTTTGCCTTTTGTGTCATAACATAGGAAGTCACATCCCAAAATTTCTGCCACTTCTATAGCTCACAGACAATGGGAGGGAAATTAGGTTCTGCTCTTTGAAGAAGGAGAAGGACGTGCCAAAGATTTTGTGGACATATTTTAAAGCCACCACAGTGTGACAGAGGTGTATATATCACCTGAAAGTGAATTGGAGTTATTGGATAAGGTATCTTGGAAGAAATGTGTATGAAGCAGATAATTTCAGAAAGGTTTAATTAAGAAACTATTTGCAAATTTAGGGTGTGTGAAAGTCACAAAAAGTAGTGATTACTATAAAGTTATTAGCGACCAGGCTATTACCATCTGAATGGGCTGAGAAATAGAGTAATTCTTGGATCCTGGGAGAAAGGAGACCTGTGGAGGAACCTGCTTTTGGTGGAGGGATACATCTGGATCAAGATGCCTTATAGAAAGGGGTTGGAGGAAAAAGATCCCACTTCATTTTCTTCTCTCTTCCCTTCCCATCTTCTGCTTGGGCTTCATTTTGGCCAAACATAACAGCCAGAGGTCAGAAAAGTCTATGGATGTAGAACATCAGGCATCTGGGTAGAGGTCAGGGTGGAAAGGATGAAAAGTAGACCTGGCGGGGTCAATAGAGGACCTTTTTTACAAGATGAAAAGTAAAGTTGGTCTTGAAGGATGAGTGATAAACAAGGCCATTGAGAGCTGTATGCATGTTGAGTGCAGAAGATAAGAACATGTCTACTGATACAGAAGTTATGTGATGCAGAGAGGTTGAAACAGGCTAGATGGGGTTATAAGTGCAGCCTTGTTATGGAAGATTCTGAGAGAGGAAAGCATTTGGACTTCCTACAAGAAGCAGTGCTTGATGTTCTCAAACAGAGGTGTGCCAAGATAATAGTGGCAGGAAAGACAGAAGAAAATATGAGAGACGTATGTCACGTTAAATATAAGGCATAAATGAAGCAATGACATATAATTTAGCTTTAAATAACCTTGAAGGTGAAAGAAATGCTAAGTACCAAATGGCCAAATGAATACAAATGTTAATTTGTTGGAATGTGGTATCCACATTTACAGACTCATAGTTTCTACAGTTTGCCAGAACTGTAAGCAAGCCTACAGTTATGAACATTCTAATTTAGAACAATTATATTAAAGTATGAACACAGGAAGAAAAAATGTTATAAAAGGAACAATCATGCCAAATTAATCATGAACCATCCTCTGGAGATCTGTTCTTTGAATGATATTGGCAGGCATGGTGGGCTTAAGGTTTGACTTGGACACAACTATCCATTCAACTGTCCATATATGGTTTAGATACTTAGTAGAAAAGTCCTATAAGATTCAAGTAGTCTTTCATCCTGATTTGATTTGAAGTACACAGAAATTATCATGTTGTATCTACGTGAGAGATATCAATGAAGATACACATATATGTTAAGAAGAAACATTGGCATTTATGCTATAGTTTAGAAAAAAATAAAAGTGTGATCGAGCTTAAAGTGAATCCTGCTTGACTCACACCCATTGATTTCACAAAAAAAAAAACCCAAAAACAACAACAACAAAAACCCTGGTGATTGCAAATACAGAGTAGAACATGTGAGAGGTAGAGGACTGGTTGTGCTCAGTGACACTAATACTACATTTTATAGTAAACCCTGGTTTACACAGCACGATGTTAATCATAAATTCCCTAACTGCACTTTCACACATTTAGAATGTAGAGATAATTGATGCTAACAGTGACGATCCCTGAATACCTGCTGAGTTAAAAAAAAAAAAAAGAAAAGAAAAGAAATTACATTCTGAATGTGTGTACTTTGTGTTGTAGGCTCTTTCCTGATACTTTGAAAATTACCAGTGCAGTTAAGAGTGCTGTAACAATTAATCAGGAGAAGAAATAATGTGTAATTCTTGTTCAAACCTTACCTAACAAATACAATAGAGCTGTTGCTATTTTCAGGGCTCAATGCTTCTGCAGGGCCTTCTAGAAACTATGTGCCTCAGAGGCATGAACAATTAAAGAAAAACTGAAAAATATTACTCAATATAATATTACTTACATTTATTTGTTCAATTTTTTGACTGCCTGGAAATTGCAAGTCATAGTACAGTGATGAAAAACACAAGTATGTTTCTAGCACTGAGGGAAATTGCAAACTAACAGGTCTCAATAAATAAACATAATGATTCATTTACTATTGTAATGAGTGCTACAAGGATCTGTAGAGACACTAAAAGAAAACAATAATGTCAGCCCTGGCCCAGTCTGGTGGGTTAGAGAATGTTGAGTTCTGCAGTCATTAACTTCACAATCAACACCTCTGTAACAGAAAATCAGCACTGAAAACAAGGAATGTCCCAAACCACCTGGCCAACATCCACTAGATACTGACAGTTACACAGACAAAGTATCTTGAAAACCCTCTAATGGAAACACCTCTACTGATGATTTAGACAGTAGATGCTATCACCCAGCTCATCCTCCTTGCTGTGATTACCCATTTGAACCCATACACTTTCCCAAGGCCTCAATGTACATAATCCTGTGACTTGAATGAAAGAGAGGGTCCACACGTACACTCCAGTCTGTGGCATCCCCACCAAATGACGACTCACTGTCTGCACAAACACCTCTGCTTTTTCTGTTCAGCAAGCAGAAATCTGACTTGAGCCTGATGGGAGAGTCAGGGGAAGGATGCAAAGGAAAGAAAGATAGGAAGGTGGGAGTAAGAGATACAGGAACAGAGGGGGTGTGACATACCAGAAATGTGTCCACTGCTGGAGCATAGTGCACTGGGCTCTAGGAAGGAGGAACTGTAGGGTGGGGGCAGAGAGACTGAAGCGATGTGGAGGGGGCAGGCCCTCGGCCTCTTAGCACTCAGCAGAGAATTGAACCCCACTGGTCTCTCCGAGGAAGTCCTGTTGGTTACTAGTGCACATCACACACTCCTGGAAGCATGATCTTCACATCCTTCCTTCCACCTCCTTACCTGAATGTGAAAGGGCCACAAAAGGACCCTGAGAAACATGTTTTGTCGGATACCACGGAGAACCCATCCAGTGGCACAGGCTTGTCCGGGGAGCCTGCTCTTCTATGAGGGTCTTGGAGGAGCCAGCTCTAGGAAGCCCTGGCATGTCTCACCAAGGCCTACAGGGGATGATACCAGATGCCCAGAGACTGAGACAATGAGAGCCGCAGACACTAGAGCTGTGAACAGTGATCATGCCTCTCCTGCTGCCCTATGCCTCTGCTTGCCCCCATGTTTCCATCACTGTGCCTGAAATAAATGCTGGCAAGCTTTAAAAAAAGAATGAAAACAAGGAATATAGCACAAAGCACTAACCAAACAAGCAAACAACCACTAATCAACATCTCTTCCCTAGGTAACCTTTTTCTCCCCAAATTATAGGATTACAGTCTATCTCACACCCCATCACGTGGCCATAGGAACCCATGAAAGAACTGAGAAGGTGTTTGGTTTGAGGGGAACCTAACTTTGATGTTTGCACAATGACCCATAAGAAACAGGCCGGGCTCAGTGGCTCAGCCCATAATCCCAGCACTTTGGGTGGCCGAGGCTAGTGGCTTGCCTGACCTCATGGGTTCGAGACTAGCCCGAGCAACTTGGTGAGACCTCGTCTCTAAAATAAATGAATAAATAAATAAATAAATAAATAAATAAATAAAATTAGCCGGGTGTGGTAGCACGTGCCTGTCGTTCTGGCTACTTGGAAGACTGAGGCTGAAGGACCGCCAGAGCCCAGCAGGTTGACGCTGGAGTGGTCGTGAGCATGCCACTGCACTCCAGCCTGGGCGACGGAGTGAGACTCCAACTCAAAAAAAAAAAAAAAAAAGAAAAGAAATAGTGACTTCACATGGTATCTGCATTAAAAATCAGAAAACAAATGCACTTGTAACACCGAATCTAAAATTAAAAAAAGAAAAAAGAAACAATTAGAAGTGGACCAGAAAATAGATCTGAAGTAGTCCTATTCTATGGTCGTAAGTGGTAAATTCAATCCAATAGAGTCTACATCTTTACCTTAGTAATTGATTCCAGCTCTGTCCTGTGCTGTTGTTTGTCTTGTTGGAAAAGGAAAATAAATACACAGGGGTGGATGGGGTATGGGGCCAGAGCCCTATACTCAACTTAGCTGGTCAAGCCCAAAAAGGGAAGTATAAGAGACTCAGGATTAAATAAATGCGAAGAATTATTGCAAAGGCAAAAGAGGCCAAAATAAAGGCTTGGGACTCATTTGTGGAGTGTTAAAATATCATCTTGCTCATAACACTCATTTATCAAACTTGTAATTGGATTATATGAAAGCCTGGGCAATTAGTAATGCTATGTTATGTGTATGTATGTATATATTTATGTGTAATACACACATTCTGATTTGAAATAATCTATTCAAAAGAGAAAATTATTGAAATCAAAAGAGAAAAATAAAGATGAAACACGCAAATAGATGAAGGAAAGGGAAATGCTATTATGTCAGCAACCATTCTCCGCTGGTTGGATAATAAAACAGCACAGGTCAGAAGCAGGTCACCCAAGACACTCTGCCTGACTGGCCCAAGTCTCACTCCTCCCTCATCTCATTCTGGGCTTAGAATTTCCTGCAAATCATTGTAATTGGGAATCAGTTCACACAGCTGTGAGCCACGGTTCACAGATACAGAGGGAACAAATTTGAAGTTGAGCATCTCTGCTGGAAAGAGAAGGGAAGTGACTTGTTTATGTACCATTTCATCACTCTTCCCAAGAGGCTCTGGCCCTGAGTTTATGTTCTGTTAAAGGTGCAGTGACATTCTAGTCTTAAAGCAAGTAGAAGATTGGCCTGAGATTAGAATTAGGGGATTTGGATTCAATTCTAAGTTAAATCATGAAATGTTAGTGCTGCAAGGAAACTAGGTATAATTTAATCCAATTTTCTTCTTTTACGGGTGAGAGACCTTTGAACTACAGATATTACATGATTTGCCAAGTTAGTTAATGACAGCATCTGAACTAGTCTCACTGGTAGCCTGTAATACTTCTTCTATGACATTATTCTTCCACTGGGACCTTGAGGCTCATGTCAATCATCTGTAACAATCTCCTTTCTTCCATGGCTTTATTATTTATTGTTTTCAATGTTTTTCTACATTATTGAGAACTTCGTCATATGGTTTATCATTTTTGTTTTGCTACCCCTTATTCTTGTTCTCATCCAGGTCATTTCAATAACCATATACATTGTTAACTAGATTTGCTAAATTCAGATAGCCTTTTCATCTTTATTTACTTTTATACTCTTTTAATAATAGACACCAATAGTCCTATCGAGAGCTATTTGTACTCCAGAACTATGTCACACCTGAAGTCATAAAATCTAGTATTCTAGACTACAACTAATATCCCTGATGACAATTCCTCTTCCTCCAGCTATACATTCTACCCAAATTCGTTACAGTATAAGCTGTTAAACCAGATCTCAGATCCAAGGGCTTTTCTTCATGTTACGGTGCAGAAGTGGGTATCTTGGGTAGCAGATGGCTCTGTTTTAAAAAGGTCTTCAAGTATCCCCAATTTTTTCTGTCATGTAGTTTTGCCACCCTCTAGGGGGCTGTCTTTGATTACATAGGTAAATCTGGTTTACTACTACCATATATGCTTTCCAGCTCTCAGAAAGAAGGGAGAGAATGAAGGGTTTTCTTATTACTGGATGTGACTCAAAATCTGTACATATTTCTTATATTCATATGCTATTGGCTGAAGTTTGGTCCTGTGATCATACCTAGTTAAAAGGGACACTCGGAAATATAGTCCCTAGCTGAGTGATCTAGTGGGCAGCCAAAATATTGGGATGCTGTATTTCTCAAATGAAGAAACAGAGAATGGTTTTGGGGACACAATTAACTGTTTCCGCCACAACTCTTCCCGCACTTCTATTCATTAAGGTCATTGGAATCTCTAGTTCCTTGATCCAACAATTACAGCAAATTTACCTGTTCCTTTCTGGACTTACTTCCTTCTCTCTTAAATGAGACTCCCATGGAAAATGGTGTTTTCAAAAAACTGTGTTTTCAGAAACAAAGAACTGAATACCACATGTTTTCACTCATAAGCCAGTGTGAACACTGGTCACACTAGCACAAGGGTGGGATTGGCCGATACTGGTCACTGCTAGAGAAGGGAGGGAGGAGGAGGGTGACATGTGGCAACACACTGGGTATGTTCCACTAACAGGGGAGAGAGGGCCAACTAGAAGCCCAAACTTCACCTGCATGCAACCTACTTATGTAGTACATCCCCACTTGTACCCCACAACTCTAAAATAAAAAACAAACACAAAAAGCTGTGTTTTCATGAAACAGTTTTTAAGTTTGTATGGCTTTTAAAAATGGTATCTCACCAATTCTTTCAAAAATGGCTTCCAGTTCCTCTTCAGCGGCATCTATCCTAGTGTATCACTGTGTACTCCTACTGGAGAGTAGATTCGTGACTCTAGAAAAAATCATGTAACTCTACCCATTGCTATTGATATTCTTTGGTGGTTTCTAATTCAGTAGTAGTCATCCTACTCAAACTCCAGCCGAATCTGCTAAACTATAAGTCCTTCCAGGACAAGATTTATTCATCTTTTTTATATCCATCGTCTAGCATATTTTCCGGCTCTGTATGGTTTAAAGGGTTTGACTGATTGACAATGTGAATACAAATGTCTTTCCTCCTTTGAACATTTATTAACTTTTTAAAGTAGCCTTTCATCTTTTCTGTTTTAGAAGTAGCATTGTCCTTGCTATTTAAGGCTAACTTCATCCTTATAGTCTTACTTTTTTTTTTTCTCATTACCACATTTGTTTAGTCACAAATGTCTGTGGATCCCATTCCTAAATCTCTTCAAATCATGCTTTTCATTCACAATCACACACTATAGGCATGTATCATATCTCCACACCCTATCTTCAGGTAATTGCAATAACTTAATTTTTATGCCTTCTAGTAGTCGTGTTACTCTCAAATTTATCCTACATGTTAAAAAAAGTGACTCACATGTTTATCTTCTCAAACTATCAAGACCTCATTTGTTGGTAATGAGAACACATTGATAAAAGATTCAACAAAACATTGGAAGGTGGAAACAGATGGATGATTGTTAAAATGATTTTAGAGTTCAAAAGGCCATAATTTAAAGGGTAGGTAGCAGAGGAGACTAATGAAAGAGATCTACTTGTCTTTCAAAAATCCTAGGTTTACAAGCATGAGGTTAGGAATACAGATTGAAAATCAATGTAGGGAATACACAAAACAGTAGCATTTGGGTAGCTTCTCCTAGACTAGAGTTTAGAGATTTAGGATGCTGAAAAGTTAATCTGAGTGAACTGGAACTGTGGTCTAAATGATGGGAACATCAGCTTTCTCTCTTCCCATCACATTCACAGAACAGTAGCTGCTTAGCATCTGTACCACAAACAGAAGCCTAGAGAATTTTCAGGAGGTCCTAAAAAAAAACCCGAAAAAAGGCTCCCAAAATTTGGAGAACTCAATAAAAAGTTCAATTTCATGACTAACCACTCAGAAATGAAGACTTCCAGTAAAAATTCCTGCTCGGTAGTTAGAACTAACAAGTTGATCTTTAAATGTCTTATTCATATATCAAGAAGCAAAAATTACTGAGTAATTGTGTACATGCTATCACCTTAAAAGTAAAGACTAAGGCTGGGGCTGGGCATGCCTGTAATCCCAGCACTTTGGGAGGCAAGGTAGGAGGATCACTTGAGACCAGGAGTTCAAGACCAGCCTGGGCAACAGAGTAAGATTCCATTTTTACAAAAACACATAATAATAATAATAGCTAAATGAGGTGGCACACAACTGGAGTCCCAGCTACTCTGGAGGCTGAGGTGGGGGGATTGCTTTGCTTGAGCCCAGGAGTTCAAAGTTACAGAGAGCTATGATCTCACCACTACACTCCAGCCTGGGTAAGAAAGCAAGACTCTGTCAGAAACAAAGTAAAAAAAAAAAAAAAAAAAAAAAAGGAGGAATAAAATAAAATAAAATAAAATAAAAAAATGATAAAAATAAGTCAGAGACATAGATAATGTGGGAAACAAAAAAGTTTTTTAAAAATAGTATCCTAAGAAAATTATAAGAACATATAACATCTATAAAACAAGAATAAAGCAAGAATTCTATGAAACATGAAATATCATTATAAGCAAACCGAGGAAGTAAAAAAATCATAACAAAATTTATTTAAGAATCAGTGGAAGGATTGGAAGAGAAATTCAAAGACATCTCCCCAAAAATATAGCCAAAGTAAGGGAAGATGGTCAAAATAAAAATAATGAAAGACTTAGAAGGTTAATGTGGAAGTGCCATCATCCAACTAATAAGAGAAAACAGAGAAAATTGAGGGTAGGAAGTTATGAAAGTAATAACATAAGAATATTCTTGAGAGGTGAACACCAGTCTCCACAGTGAGAAAGTCGATAGTGCAAGGAAAGAGCACAGACCCACACCAAGGCACAGTGTTGTATTTCAGAGAGAATATAAGCCTGGTTATATATAGAATGATGAAAATTAAAATGGCATTGAATGTCCCCAAACAATTCTAGCAAACAATGCACATTATTGTCAAAATCCTAATGGGAACTTATTATATTGTAATATTCTAAAACATGAATCAAATTTCAGGGAAGAATTAAAATATCAGAGTTTTGAGGACTCAGAGATTTACCTTCAAGAAACCATTTCCTAAAGTGACATGAAGAGTATGCTCCAAAAAACCAAGGGAGTACACTAAGAGAGAAGAATTGGTATGTTGTAAGAAGTGATTCCTAGAAAGAGTGAGAAACAGTAAGTTAAAAATGAAATGAGCGGACAAGTGTGGGGTTTCTAGGAGAAGTCTCTCCAGGAAAAATAAACTTGATAAAATAGATACAATGATTGAGAATCTAGAAAGTATTAAGAATATTGTAAAAATTGAGCAGACTTTAAAAGGACACAATTGATTCCAAGAAAATTAGCAGAAGCTGTACAGGAAAACCTAAATATATGTGCTATTGATTTTAAATTAAACTGTATTTACATGATTATAATGCTGACCCTTTTAAAGTGGCAGTGACCACGGACTCTGTAGTTAAATTGCTTGGAATGACTTCTACAACTCCTGCTAGCTGTGTAATTTTAAGCAAGCTACTTAATTTCTCTGTGACAGTTTTTTTTGTTTGTTTGTTTGTAAAAGAATATGACTCATGGAACTATGAGAGAATGAACTGTTTTAAAATATAAAGCACATAAAAGAATGCCTGACAGATAGTAATCATTCAGTAAGTGTTTGCTGTTATAATTATTTCAATTGAAAATAGTGACATAGTTGTTTTGGAATGGTGGGGAGAGAAGTGAGAGGTTGTGTAAGAGATTTAAAGGTAGGATAGTTATGTAGTATGCAGTTTATCTTCCAAGTTCAGACATTATGAGAGTAAAAGTGGAAGGCTATTGATAATTGTGTTAGAAAGGAGTTGAGATGATCAAACAGGACACATAGCTCTTATAGCTAAAGCCTTATCTATGCAGATAGAAAGGATATAATATCTAAAATTTATAAATCAAGAAAATGGCACATGTATTTGAGAATTTTCTCTTTCTGGCATGAAACCTCCCCATGGTTTCCCCTCAGCTATACTATTTAACGTCCTGTCTGATGGTCTCTGTAGTTTTCTTTCCTGCCATTTCCCTTCTTGGTCAACAGTAACATGATGACGTGTTCTCTAAACACACCAGGGGTTGCACATTCTCTTACCTCTGTCTATAATGCTATTTCCTGCCTGGTCTATTGTGCTACTATGGTTTGCTAAGGCTACCAAAACTAAGTACCATAAACTGTGTGGCGTGAACAACAGAAATGTATGTTTTGTGGTTTTGGAGCCTTAGAAGTCCAAAAATCAAGGTGTCGGTGGGCTGATTCTTCTCTCCTTGTCTTGTAGATGCCCAGTGTTTTCTTGAGTCTCTTCACCTGGTCATCCCTCTAGGTGGGTCTCTGTGTCCATATTTTTCCCTTTTTATATGGTCACCATTTATATTGGATTAGAGCCCTCCCTAATGATTTCATTTCAGTTTGATTGCTCCTATAAGGACCTTATCTTCAAATAAGGTCATATCCTGAGGTATTGGGGGTTAGGACTTCAATATATCATTATTGGAGTACACAATTCAACACATAATATTTATGTAGTAAAATTCAATTCATCTTATACAACTCAACTAAAATATAACCTGTTTTTAGAATTTATTTTGTCCTCCACTGCTTCTGTGTCATCACTGAAGACTGTATAAATCACTGCAACTTGCATATTTCTATTGTTGTTTTTAGCCTAGATTGAAATTGATTTATTTGCAAATTAATATCTGCCTCTCCTATCAGACTAAGTACAATTTAAGAGCAGGAAGTGTTATGTTTATCTCAGTATGAGGAATCTAGCATAAAATAATATTGTTATTGAAATATTATTATTACCATGAACACCAAAAAGTATTATAAACATTTATACTACTTTACTTATTAAATACATAAAATAGTATGTTTT